>VYZP01039693.1:0-19897 GCA_013400635.1 Hypocryptadius cinnamomeus | reverse complement strand
TAAACCCCTGAGGGTGGAGCCGGGCACAAATAAACCCCTGCAGATGGACCCTGACACCAGTAAATCCCTGCAGGTGGACCATGACACCAGTAAATCGGTGCAGATGGACCACGACACCAGTAAGGCCCTGCAGGTGGACCATGACACCAGTAGACCCCTGCAGGAGGACCCTGACTCCAGTAAACCCCTGCAGGTGGACCATGACACCAGTAAGGCCCTGCAGGAGGACCCTGACTCCAGTAAATCCGTGCAGATGGAGCCACCCACCCGCGAGAGGCTGCGAAGGAGCCCAGCCCGTGAGTCATGCGAGCAGCGCCCGTGTCGCTGCCATGTGGAGTGCAGCAGGCTATCAAAAGCGATGATTTCATCCCAAAAAACAGCCCTGTTTTTGTGCTTGATGACAGCTGGGCCGTTTTGGTACCTGCTGACCTAGAACAAGTCTCTCCACCGGCACGGAAGGTGGGTCACTCTGAGATCTGAAGTGCCTCATCCTTCAGTGAGTGGGCAGGGTGCACCGTTATTCTCATTGTGCCTCTTTTTGCCCAGCCTCTGTTATCCCTATTTATAGATACCCTGGGATGCAATTCCAGTAAGTCTCACCTGCCTCAGCGGTTCCCCCTGCAGTGTCCTACTTATGGCACAAATCAAGGGGGCTCTAATTAGAGTTTCTGGCCCGAGTCAGACTCAAATGTTTGACTTTGGATTTATAAGAAAGGTTTTCACAGATTCCTTGCCCTCACCATGGTTGTAGGCAGAATTCCTGCTGTCTCCAGAGCTTCCCACCAGCAATCATGCACCGTGGTCCGATATCATCCCTAAAAAAACTCCTGTCTCTCCTGCCTGCTCTCTGCTCTCTCCTGCCCACCCCCAGCTCTCAATGACTCCGGGATTTTTTATCCTTTCCTGATTTTGAGAAGGAGGCAGAACAGCAAAAACTCTACTCCCTGACTGCCTAATGATGGGGAACTAATCCAGAAACACAGCTTGGAATTAAAAACCCTTCCAGCCTTTATTATTTCTATGCATCATGTTTGTTTGGAGCAAAACTCAGCAGCTCGGATAATCTACTCCGTGTCAGAGCAGAGATGTGGAAACACAGCTTGCTCACAGGGTTATGGGGAATCTCTTTAGGAGCAGAGATCTCATCCCTGTGGAGTCACTGCCAGCTGGGAATTTGCCCCAGGATCTTCTTTTGGGGAAGGATGGAGCAGAGATGCCACCTGTCTGCAGCCCAGGTGTCCCCACGGACAGGTGAGGACAGGAGCTGCCTGACACAGCTCTCAGGGCTCTCCTCATCTTGTGGGATTTGGGGCTCTTCCTTTGGTTCCCAACTCCAAGGAGGAAGGGGGACACTCCAGCCTCAGATGAGAAAAGCCTGGGAAAAGGGTCTCCAGACCCTTTTGCAGCTAAGCAGGACTCAGGTGAGCTTCGTTAAGGAGCTGAATTCAGCTCAGGAAGCTGAGCTGAGCCTAGTGCTGTTGTTGGGGGGAACAGCTTGGAAATGGGAGCTCCCTGTCCCAGGGGAAGGGCAGGAGAGGCAAAAGCAGCTCCTCCCACATTCAGTGGAAGAGAGGGAAGTGGGAAACAAACACATTTGAGACAACTGTGGATTCCTCAAGTCTGAAGATAAGAGACACCACCCAGAGCAGGCAGGGAGGGGAGTAGGACAGGAGCCAGAGAACGGCTGGAGCTGGGCCAGGGCAGGCTCAGGCTGAGATCAGGGAAAGGTTCTTCCCCCAGAGGGTGCTGGGCACTGCCCAGGCTCCCCAGGGAATGGGCACGGCCCCGAGGCTGCCAGAGCTCCAGGAGCCTTTGGACAGCGCTGCCAGGGATGGACAGGGTGGGATTGTTGGGGGGTCTGGGCAGGGCTGGGGAGGACTCCATGATCCTTGTCCTATCCAGCTCAGCATATTCTGTGATTCTGCATGGAGCAAAATGCCTGGAACACTCCTGGGGACACAGCCTGCTGTGGGCAGTGGACAGAGGATGTGCCCCATTTGCCTGCCCGTGATCCCTCTGGCTGCCCCTGTCCTGCCCCTGTCCTCTCCCAGTCACCTGCTGGGTGTTCCAGCAGGGCTGACTCAGCAGCTGCAGCCACAAGCTCCAGCCCCAGTCCCATGGTGCCCTGTCACTGCCTAGACTCAGAGTCTTCATATTCCAAAGGCTTGGAGGGGCTCTGGACAGGATCAGGGAGGGATCCTCGGGAGAACACAGCTTGTACTCAAACTGCCTGAGCCACAGGGGTCAGAGCAGCTCACTCCTTCCTGATCCATGGCCAGGATATTTTCCTGATCCATGGCCAGGACATCTGCTGAACCACGCCATCAGGGGGCTTCTTCCGCGTTGCATTATCCCTCTCTTGCCTCCAGCTTTGATGGGAAAGGTCTCACTGATGGAAATTACATCAGAGCCACAGCATCCCTCCATGAAGGTTTCATCCTGGTGAATCACAGTTATCCATTAGCAAAAGAAAAGAAAATCTTTCAAAACCAGTTGGATGAAATTCCTCTCCATAAAATCTGTCCACACCAGGTGTTCTAGCTTGACAGCAGAGATGGGGTCCTCTGGAGACGGGGGTCACCACACCTGTGTGCCAGGGACCCCATTCAGGAAGGAACAAATGCCCACCTGCACAGGCCTTTGGAATCCATTTCCCCATCCCCAGGCAGAGGAACAGCCCCATCCCCTGTGCCCAAGGACAGGGAAGGAGAAGGGAGGAGAGGAGGATAAACACCCTTCCCTATGACTAGGACAAGGAGGGGCACAATCATCTCCTTGCCACCTTGGGTTGTCCCTCCAGATGGGCCTGAAAACCTGGAAGAAGGGTTTCTCTTCTGGCTCTGCTCCTGCTTGGAACTACCAGCCAGCAATCCACGGAGACAAATTCTGGAGAATTAAGGATGAACATGGTGTGTTCCCACCACTGCTGGAGGGCCTGTGGTGTGGCTGCCTCTTCAGCAGTGCCAGGGGTCTGGTGGGGACAGTGCCAGGGGACAGTGGGTGCTGAGTGCTGCAGCTCTCTGGTGATGATGAGGAGCCCATGCTTCCCAGGGCTCCCATCCCTCATCCCTCCTGGCTCCTTGCTGTTGCCTTTGTGTCTTTGATTTCATTGCTGGCATCAATGACAGGAGGAGAAAATCGAGTGTGATTTGCACGGTGAGAAAGGAAGGGAGAGGAAGGATCCTGAGATGGGGAACAGCCAACAAGGTCCTGAGCCCTGCTGGGTGAATCCCACTCAACTCAGCAACATCCGAGTGTAAAATAAGTCTGGGAGTATCCAAAAGAATTGTGCCAACCCCAGCAAAGCTCAAAGCAGGGGTGAAACTGCCTTCATTTGAACTCCTTTCTTACCTCACCAACACCACAGCTCAGCCTCTGGAAGACCAAGCTTCTGCAGGAATTCCTACTGCCCACTGCTTCCCCTTCTCCAATATTTGTCATTCTAATGGCTGTAAACACAGGAATTGGCATCTGGACAGCAGGAAATCTAGGAAATTAGCACGAGGGACTCTCCTGGGCTTGTGGCCAATGTATAGTCCTAGGAGCCACTGAAAGCACAGCAGAGCTGAGCTCTAGAAAGCAGGAATAGTGTCACTGGGTTGGCAGAGCGCAGCTCCTACTCCATTCAGGATAAGTGACAGGAATTCCTTGTCTGCTTTGCATTGTCCACAGGGAACCAAACCAACCAGGACCCTGCTTTGGGCAGGGCAAGCCCAGCTCCCAGCTCTGCCCTTCAGCTGCTGGGGGAAATGCCACAATGGTCTCTTTTTTCTCAATTTTTTTCTTCAGGTGCATCCTGAATTTTTGCCTCCTGGTCTGGCTTCCTCATGCCCACGGAGCAGGAATTTGGACCACAAGGCTCACTAATTGCTGTACAAGGCAGTCACACTGAGCCTATGAGCCAAAGGAGGTTCCATGTCACAGCATCCAGCAAATCTTCCAGCTTTTCCATGGGCTTTGGGGCACTGCTGACCCAGCTGCTCTCTGCTCCTGAGCTTCAGATTCCAGTGTAGGTTTGAATCCTTCAAGAGTCTCGATGGTGCTTTTTGGGGATGAGGCAGAGAATGCAGGACCTTGGGAAATCCCTCTGTGCTGGCATGATGGGACAGATCTGAGCAGGAATGGCAGGAAGTGGCCGGGGAGGTGCCAGTCAGTGGCCTGTGAGTGTGGACAAGTGCACCCCAAACTGGGCACACACAGCAGGGCTGGCAGGGCTGGCCAGCTCACCCTGGCACTGGCATTGGTTTCCTGCTTCATTCTTCTGGCAGGACAATGAATTTGCACCCAAACATATCTGGAGCCTCTGCAGAGGCTGGATCATGGAGCTGGGCTGGCAGGAATGGGATCTGCTGGGATCCCAGGGCTGTCCTGCACAGCAGCTCCTGCCCAGCTGGCAGAGACAGGCCTGTCCCCATCGCGGTGACACGAGGGAAGCGTTCACTCCCAGGGGTCTGTGCCACACCTTTTTGGCAGCCCCAGGGATGGATTTGGAGACAGATCACAACTGCAGCACTTTGAGCACTCCCTGTCACTCACCCAGATGGGAACTGGCTGTGGCAGAGGAGGGAAGAGCCAGCAGCTCCCCAGAGTCAGCACCGACCCTGCCCCACAGCATCCCTGAGTGAGACATCGGCCATCCAAGCATCCTCCTGCTCCTCCCCATGGTCTCTTCTCCCTCCTCCTGAGCCATCAGGCCTACAAAAAGGCTGGAAAGAAGCCATGTCCCTGCTGATGGCCTTCACTCCTGGCTGGCAGTGCCTCACTCCTTCTGGGAAGCTCAGCACCACTCCCATTGCTGGGAACCCCAAGGGATGGCGCAACCTGGAGCCTCCCAGTCTGACTTCCACACATAATCCTGCAGTTCCCTTGGCACTGTGCCACTGTCCTTCTCTGGCCCCCATCCCCTGCAGCTGTGTGTGACAGGCTGCTCCTGCCTTCAGAGACCTCCAAACCCCAGCAGGAGAGAGGAGCACAGGAGAATCTCTGTGCTTTGATAAGGAAAAACAGCCTCTTGATAAGCTCTGTGCCCAGCCCTTCCTAGCCTGGCCCAGGGGGTGGCTGCACAGCCAGCTTTATGGCCCACTGGGTCCCATGGGGTGGCATCCACTGCCATGGATGGTTTATTTTCTCAGCATCCCAAGGTCACCCTGGAGATGAAGCCAGTGGCACAGTGACTCCAGGGATGGGCACCTGAGCTGCCAGGCCCTGTGTTTCTGGGGAGAACCCCCCTATTTCATAAATCCCAGTGCTGCTCCACTCGGGACCTACCACAGAGCTGAGCCCATCTGTGTAGAGCAGGAGAAAAATGGCCCTGCCCAAAGCTTGGGATTGTTTCTGACATTCTTCTACCCCAGCTCGGAGGGGCTGGGCCAGCATTCCCTGCTCTTCTGATCATTCTGGAACCTGAATGATGCTGGGAGGAGGTGGGACAGTTTGCAGGGAAACAGGAGCATGAGCAGGGCATGTTTCACACAAGCAAACCCTTTGCTGGCACCAGTAATAGATTGCATAACCATCCAAAAATGCCTTATTTATCACTGTGGTGTTAAACGCTCAGATCACACTCCACATCCTTTTAAATCTTCAGCTTTTCAGCTGCTCCGAGTCCTTCACCCCTCGCAGATGACAACCACTTAGGAAAAAGAAATCTTTATTTTATAGTTTTTTTGTATACTTGTACACAAGTAAAATAAAATGCATATCTATATATACTGCAATCTTGTGAAGGGGCAGGCAGCATTCTTTAACAAATGCTGCCTGTAAACATGGTGTGAAGGATGGAATGGAGACGGAAAAACTGCAAGAGTCATCAACATAGGATTAAAACAGCATCAAATCCATTACCTCTGCAAATGGGAACCTGCAACATTGTTCAGTGAGATGGTGAGTTACAAACAGATTTTAGACATTCTTTTCAGAGCATTTCTTACACTTCTTTTTTTTTTTTTTTTTCTGTAAATAAACCATATTTCTTTACCATCTGCTGTAGCAAAAGCTGCTTTGTGGGCAAGTGCAGTTCCGAAGACCAAAGGTATAATTCACAGGTTTCAGGACAAATAAATTATGTACATCTCAGTATTTGTCTTTTTTGTTTTGTTTTGTTTTTTGTTTGTTTGTTTGTTTTAATAAAGGCATCCAGTTAAGTTTTGTGTAACAAAGCTTTCTCAGGGTGGATGGGAGTCCTGCTTTTGTTTGCAACATTTATGGAGGTCAGCAAATGTCGAGTATTAAAGTGTCATCAACCCAGGAAAAGAGTTAATTTTAGCAGAATAACAGTAAGCTCCACACCAAGGGGGGGATCAAAAGGCTTAGGCTGAGCTGTAACGTGGAGCTGTTCCCCTGCTGGGTGAGGCGGCACTGGGCCTTTGATCTGTTCTTTTTAGAGCAGCCCTGCCTCTTTTTGGTTGGGACTGTGGAAGGTTCAATGGGCTCTAGAAATTCGGGTCTCAACTTGGTCAAAGGAGGGTCTACAATGCTGGGGAAGGTCCCAAAGGGGGAATCGTTTATCTGCTTGTTGCTGCCGTTTTTGGAAGGGTCCGTCTCCATGTACTTGGGCCTGGACATGTTCTCCTTCTCCTTGAGGTGGTTGTTGGATGAGCGGCTGCTGTGGGAGGAGGGCCCTGCCTTGCCCTTGGCCTCGTAAATAAAAGACTTGTCCATCTCCGGCTGGCAGCACTTGGAGGAGCCGTCGCGGGAGCCCAGCGGGGGCAGCCCCGTCGGGAGCTTCCCCGACCTGGTTTTGGTGCTGAAAACGCTGGTGCGGATCTGGTTGAAGGAGTCCACGCAGCTGTCCAGCTCGGAGCTCTGCAGCCGCTTGAGGTCCCGCCCTGCCAGGCGAGGGGGCAGGTGGCACTCCAGCTCCGAGGAGGAGCCCTTGAACTGCTTAAACCAATTCCAGAGCGAGCGGGCCTGGCAGTCGCAGATCCACTGGTTGCCGTTGAGGCGCAGGTACTGCAGGGACACCAGGGGGGCCATGGTGTCCCCCGTGAGCACGGTCAGGTTGTTGTTGAACAGGTACAAGGTCATCACCTTGCCCAGGTCGTGGAAGGCGCGCCGGTGCACCAGGCTCACCCTGTTCTGGTGCAGCAGCAGCCGGTCCAGGTTGATCAGCCCGCGGAAGACGTTCTCCGACAAGCTCTTGATCTTGTTCCCGTGCAAAAACAGGTACGTGAGGTTCGCCAGGTCGATGAAGGTGTCGTCTAGCAGGATCTGGAGGTTATTATCCTGAAGGTAAAGGTACTGCAAGGAGAACAACCCTCGGAAAAGCCCTGTGGAGAGCTCCAGGAGCCCGCAGCGATCCAGGTGGAGGGTGTGGAGGTGCACAAGCCCCCGGAAGGTGACGGGGTTGATGGATTTCAGGTTCGTGTTGTCGCTGAGGTCCAGCTCCTCCAGCTTGGTGAGCCCGTAGAAGGCCCCGGGCTCGATGAGGCTGATGTTGTTGGAGTGGATCCACAGGATGGTCATGTTGCGGCAGGAGGTGAAGCTGGTGGCCCTCACCAGGGTTATCCGGTTGTTGTGCAGGAAGATGCGCTGGCTCTGGATGGGGATCTCCGTGGGGATGGCTGTCAGCCCCTGCTGCTGGCAGCTGATGGTGATCTTGGGTTCACTGTAGCATACACACGCCCCGGGGCAGGAGTCCACTTCTGATGGGATGTTCAAGCAAAGCACCAAAATCAGCAGTTTGCTTCCTGAGGAAGGACAGAAATAGGGTGGGAATTAGGCAGGGTCATGGAGAGCGCTTCTCTCTGCAGAGGAGCCTGAAATTCCCCCTCTGAGTGTGGCAACACCAACAACAAACAGATGCCAGGGCAGCCAGTGATTAAAATGCAGGATTAAAAACGGGACTCTGCCACTCAGCTCAAGAGCTGAAATCAATGTGCACTTGTAGAGATGGAGTCCCAGTGCCTCCTCTGCCCTGCACCCTCAGGAGGTGAGAGAGGGATCAGCACTTTGGATTTGCACATCCAACACCAGCCCTGTTCCCAAGATCTTACCTGTGAGCAAAGGGACCAAATTCTGGGGTATTTCCCTCTGCCATGGGCACACCTGGCACGGCTCAGACACTGGAAAAGCAGCTGGGATGTACCAGGAAACCCCAAATCCCATCCCAGCAGTGCCACCAGCTCCTCACTTTGCAGGGTCGCAGAACAACTCTAACAAACAAGCAGGTGTCCCCACACTGCTCTCAAAACATGACTGTGACTTTCCACAAATAATTTTGGACTGATTTGATCTCCTGGGAGAAATAACTGTGAGACATTCCCAGAATAACTTTCAGGTCAGACCTGCCTGGAGAAGTCTCAGGGCCAAAAGGATCCTTTCCTTCTCCTGCTCAAAATTTTAAGCCATATATTCCTGCTTCCTCTCTCCCCATATTTTTTTCCTTTGAACCTGTGCAGCCACTGAGGAAGAGGAGGAAACGGCAGGGTTTTCCATCGTGCTGTTGTAGGATAAAGCCACATGCAAGGCTTCATTCAGGGATCCCCCAAGTGTGCAAGGCAGGAACAGATTCCATGTGTCCCAAGCATGCTGGCAGCCCCACGGGACTGGAAAACCCCAGAGCAGAACAATTTATTTCCTGGTGATGCCCACCCACTTCCCCAGGAGCTGGGCTGCACTGGAATCCCAAGGAAGAATTTGGTTCACCAAATTCCCCAGCTGGGGAGCTGGGAATGAGCCTGGAGGGAGCAAGAGGATGGACAGAGCAGCACCTTCTCCAAAGGGACCTCGAGGGTCGCTGAAGGTCCTGCTGAGAGACCTGAGGAGAGCCAGGCTGTTCCCTGCTGCTGGTGGGAAGGGAGGCAGTGCCAGCAGTGCTTTCCCAGCAATTAGCAGCCAGTAATTAGTCTCATTCCTCCAAACAGGAGATAAAATGAATGGACAGCAGCCAGAGCAGCGGGAGGCTCCATTTGGGAATGCCACATGTGAGCAGGGACGCTGTGACTCCTTCCCAGCTCGTCACAACGCCTCTGGCCCAAGGACACGTCCTCCCCATCGCTGGGAATCTCCAGCCCGGGGAAAAGATCAGCTTTGCCTCTCTTGTGGGAGGGTTTTGCTGCTGTTGTGGGAGGGTTTTTCCTTTGAAAAACTCAAAACATTGTTCTGGAATGCTGATGCCTCATTACAAAGTAAGGTGGAAAAGCAGAGTGCACAAAGCCAGACAGGAAAGCCCAGTGGAGCAGAATGGGATGAACTGGGGAAACTGGAGCCAAATCCAGCCTTGCAAATTCCCGAGGGGAATCTGAAAGCAGCGGCTGCAGCTCCCTTGGAGCCTGGCAGGTGCTGATGTGGCCAATGAAACCACGTCAAACACCAAAAATAATGGCTTTTAATCACACAGAAACCTCACCAAATCTTTACTGAAGGAATAACAATTGGAAAAGCCGAGGTGGGAAAGTCTCCTTCCTGCAAGAACAGGCCGGGATCTCAGCTTTGGGTGTCAGCCTGGTCAGAACGATTCCCCATGTTTGGTAAATAAATCTGATGTGATCCAATAGCCCAATACAGGCAGGAGACTCCCATATATCATATTCCACAAGGGATAAAAACCCCAGCTCAGCATGCAGAGATAATTGGAGCCTGATGCTATCAGCTGCTGAGCAGCCCTGCAAGGCAGAGTTTGAGTGCAGTGTTGTGACACATTTTGGCTGCCTTGTCATGTTTTGACGTGTCACGTCCCATTGCATGAAGCACAGTAAAAGGAGACAGCTGAGACTCCTCACTGCAGCCATGGCACACCAAGAGCAGCCTCCTGGGAAATTAAAACAGTGCTGGCGACTCTCTGGCCATCCCTCTACAGCTGATAATGAAGCCCCGTGGGCAGAGAAACGGGACTTTCTGGAGCCTCCCTTGTCAGTTCTGTGATTCGGGTGGTGGGGCCGGGGGTGACACCGGAGCAGCAGGAGTCACCTCCTCATGCAACACCTCCCACTCCAGCAAAACAGCTCGGGCTGGGACGCTGGGGCGGCATCCAGCTGTCCCCAGGCTGCTCCTCCCTGCCACGGCCTGGGGACAACCCAGCCACAGCCCGGGTGCATCCCACAGGCCTTAGGAACAAATGGGAAACAGCTGAGGGAATGCAAAAACCCATTCCCAAGCGAGAGGAGTCACAGTGACATCATCCCTGTCCCAACTCCAGCTAAGGACACGGTAAATCCATGTAAATTCATGTGTACACGGGGAGAGAGCTGCTGGGAGAGGTGAGCCACGAGCATCACCCTGCCCTGTGCCACCCATCCCGACAGCTGAGCGGGCACAGATGACCCACAGGATCTCTCTTCCCCTGGGAAGCTCCCAGGCCGAGCAGCAGGGTCGTGCCCAGCTCCTGGCTGTGCCCAGGGCTGGAGCACAGCGGCTCCAGGAGGGAAGGGGCACATCCTGCTCCCAGGCTCGGCCCCCCTGTCCCACCCCATGCCCCGAGGCTGCCAGCAGCGCTGAGTCAGTGGCACTGAGAGGCTGCCAGCCAGCAGAACTGGGAAATTAATTACAGCAGGGCCAGGCTGTGCGCTTTAATTAGGGACCTGGTGTTCATGAGCTGCTCGGATTAGCTCCTTCCAGCGAGACAGTTCCTGTCAATCATCCCCCAAAGCCTTTTTCCAGTGGCTTTCCCACCGTGCAGCCCAGGCGTGTCCTGGCTGATCCATGGCACAGCCCAGCCGCTGTCAGAGCCCAGCCAGGGCAGGGCCAGGGGGAAGGGCAGGAGTGGATGAAGCCCTGGGAAGCCAAGGTGACCCTTTTGTCCCCAGCCAGGCTGGGTGTGCCATGACAGAGACCCCAGGGACCCTGCCACGGCTTTCCCTGCTCCTCCAAAACCCTTCTCCAGTGACTGGTGTCCAACCAGCCCCTGTGCCTGGTCTCAGTGTGTCCCAGACCCCAGTGGACACCAAGTGCCATCAGCCACCCAGACCTTGCATAAGGATATTTTAATTTGTTTTTCTGGAGCACTGGGTTCAGCTCTGGCTGTGAGCTCCTTACTTTTCCAGGAAAAACACCCCCTGCCCTGAGGTCAGAAGGACGGGAGACATTCAAGGCCGGGTTGGATGGGGCTTGGGGCAACCTGGGGTAGTGGAAGGTGTCAGGGGGTGGAACATGATAAGCCTAAAGGTCCTTCCCAACCCGAAGCATTCCAGG
The DNA here is from genome assembly GCA_013400635.1 of Hypocryptadius cinnamomeus. Classification (NCBI taxonomy): domain Eukaryota; kingdom Metazoa; phylum Chordata; class Aves; order Passeriformes; family Zosteropidae; genus Hypocryptadius; species Hypocryptadius cinnamomeus. The sequence goes on along the minus strand of VYZP01039693.1, from coordinate 8,767 downwards.
ATTCTGTGATTCAGGGCTGTTAGGGATGAGGGAGGTCAGAAGGTTCCCTGTCTGCCCATTCCCAGAACATGCCACACTCAGCTTCCAGTGGGGAACAGCATCCTCCCTTCACCTTCCAGATAAATCCATCCCGACTGCTGTATGTGCAGTGAGCTCCCACCACCAGTGGATGCTGATCCTCCACCTCCAGCTGGACTCTTCCACCTCAGCACCCATCTCAGTGCCTGTCCCTGAGGAAAAGGCTCTTGGAATGACACCCGTCCCCTCCTCTCTTAGCTGAGAAACCATCCCTCCCTCTTTCAGAACATGATTAAAATTTAACTCGAGAGTTCCTGTGAAAAGCAAAACATGAAAGAAATTCCAGAACCTGGAACCTTCAGTCCCTCCAAGACTTTGGCTTTGAGTTTAGCATTTGTTCCTCCAGAGCTTTCTTGAAAGCCAGAAAGCTCCTTCAGTGAAGCTGCAGCGCTTCCCCTTTGCCATCCCGAGTGTTCTGACTCATGGAACTGGAAGCAATTAAAGTGGGTCCATTATCTGCCTCTCCGCCACTCCCCCGGGCCATCGCCTTGTCAAACGTGGCAATTAGAAAGAAAAGGCTCCGGGGGCCTCCAACAGATGCTTTGCAAACTTTTTTTCAGGAGGCCAGAGCGAGCGGCAATGTGGTGCCCTTTGCAGAGCCCGGCCTCTCCCCGCTGCTCTGCTCTGCGATTGATTTGGAGATATTCTAATGTGGCTTTCCTGCAGTGCAGGGTCAATAATCATCAGAATTCTCTCCTGCTCGGACATAAAGGGAACATTTTACAATGCAAAGCCTTTTGCTGATGCACACAGCGTTTCGCCTTTGTTTATAGTAGGGACACACTGGAGCTGCCGAATTCCCCACTCGGAGTGGGCATCGTTTGAAATTCCGTGGGCATCGTTTGAAATTCCGTGGGCATCGTTTGAAATTCCGTGGGCACCGTTTGAAATTCCGCCCTTGGCTGCTCCTGGTGCCTCCTGCCTTGTCCTGCGGCCAAAGGTGGGGCTGTGCCTGTGCCACAGGGAAGAGGGCAGCGCTTTGATGCATTTCAAGTGCAGGTGGATTGAGAGGTCAGTGAGGAAGGACAATCGGCTCGGAGTAGTCGGGAATTTCCCTCCCTTCTGCTGCGGAGAGGAAGGATGGAGCATGAAGGTGCAGCTGGAGCGGCTCCAGCTGGGAGCAGAGGATGGGGGTGAAGCTTTGCCACCATGAAACACCTGGGACAGGCACCAGAGTCACAGCTGCGGGGCACGGCAGGTCCTGCCACCCTCAGGCAGCTGCAGCACAACATTTTGGGGCTGAAGCAGGCCCTGGGGCATCTCTGTATCTCCGTGGGGATTTTGGGGTGTCAGACACCCCTCTCAGGTGGGACAGTCAGCGAGGTCTCTGGGGTGGGTGAGCTCTGAGGTTCTGAATCGCTCCCCAGGCTCTGCTGGGGATGCTCCAGGTCCAAGGGCAGGAGTTCAAGCCCCAGCTCATACCAGAACACCGGTGATGAATCCCAGCAGCCTGAAAATAGGGAGCTAATTCCCTTTTGGGCACCCTTGGGGGCCTGAGGCAGCAGGAGTGCTGCGGGCAGGTTTGGTGCAGCTCCGTGTGAAACCTGTGCCAGCCCTGCCTGGAGCTGCTGGGATGGGAGCAGCAGCAGGGACAGCAACTTAGGCACCTGAACCCCACCCCTGGCTTGTCCTGATCCCACACCCTCTGAGACTGCATCCAGACCCATTAAGCTTTGGGACTGAGGTGCTTTTCCTTGTCTTTGGCAGCACAGCCCCTCTGGAACATCCTGAACAGGGTTTGAGCAGGAAAAATCCCAGCTGCAGTCAGGGCTGAAAGGTCATTTCCGTAATGCATCCCGGCAGGGAGGCAGGCAGTGCCTGTGCCATCTCCTCACTTCGGGTGTTCACCTTCCCCTCTTAAATCACACTCCCTTCATGTGGTTTTCAGAGTTAATATTGCAGGGATATTTTTGAAGGGAAGAAGGTAAAAATGAATTACATCTTGTGCAATTCTTCCACTCCATCCTCCCAAACCTCCAGGGGGATTTGAACGCTGGTTCTTCAGCATTGCTCAGGGCTCAGCTCCACGGCTCATTCCAGGAGCTCAGGGCAGCACAACCCTTCCCTGGGACAGCTCCATCCTTCCCTGGGATGTGCCAAAGCAGCTCCCACTTGTGGGGCTCCCCATCCCTGCCAGTGGCTCTCTCTCACTCCCAAAATTTTGGCAGCAGCCTGGGTTTAGCCTAAGAACGTTTGGTCAGGGTTATGCTTTTGGTGCTTTGCCAGCACTTCCCTGGGCAGCAGCAGGGAGAGGAAGGAGGAGGGCAGAGTGAACAGTTTGTATTTCAGCCCATTTGAATGAGAACCCAACGAGGAACACAAAAATTAAAGTTTCTTCTGTAGTCAGAAGGTTTCCACCCCGCTGAATTCCCGAGGCTTGCTGCAAGGCACGGAGGTGTGAGAGCTGCTCAGAGAAAAGGTCACAGAGCCCTTCTGAGGGAAATATCAAGGGAGTCATCAGGTCCCTGGTTAACAATAACAATTATCAACTATTACAGCCCAGAAGTGCCCTAGGAGGCCAGGGGATGGGAAAAGTCCTGATTCCAATAAAAGAAGGTGAGAAGAGCTGCAGGGAGCCAGGCCAGGGACATTTGGGCTGGGCTGAGGTGGGATCCAGGAGCAGACAGGGGTGGGAATGCAGCTCTCAATTGTGGGAGCGTTTCCCTGGTACCTTCTCCAAGCCCTGGGCAAACAGTGGCCTGAGGCAGAGCTTCTTTGGCTCCCTACCAGACAGAAAACCTTCTTTCCCCTCTTGGGGATTCTTCCAAGCCCCAGGTCCCTGCAGGAATGCTGCTCCAGATGTTTTTGCTGTGCTCCACAGTGCAAAACCTGGGGTGCGGGGGCAGCTCGGACCACGGCAGAGGTGCAGATGGGATTGGGCAGAGATTTAGAGGGAATGTTGCAGAGGTTCAGATGGAGTTTTGCAGAGGTTCAGATGGAGTTTTGCAGAGGTTTAGATGGACTTTGCAGAGCTTTGGATGGACAGTTGCAGAGGTTCAGACATAATTTTGCACAGATTTAGATGGACAGCTGCAGAGGTTTAAACAAATGTATGCAGGGGTTCAGGTGGACTTTTAGAGAAGTTCCATGGTTTCTCTGGAAATTCCATTTTAGCACCTCCCCTACCTCACAAGGAACAATAAATAAGGACTTGGCCAACCCCGCCCAGGTTAAAGATGGTATTTAAAATTATTTTCATGAAATCAGGAATAATCTTTGAGGTTCTTAAGCACTGAAAACCTGACCTAGTTATTCCTGTTTCCTATGGATAGGCACTGGGAAATCCAGTGGATACAGCAGCCCATTTGGCAGTGAGTGCTCCTGCCACTGCTCTGCCCCTCTCCTGCTGGGGCTCTCTCTGCCAGGTCCATCAGCACTAGCAGAATTTTCAGCTGTTCTTATGTAATACAAAATAAATCTGCATGGTTGCCACCTAACCTCTTTCCATTTGTGGCACATATGGAAGGGGAAAACTCCTGACCTTTTAAAGGGAGAAAATGATGAGCTTAAAATAAACCATGGAGAATTCCTGTGGAAAAGGCCTCTTAGGTGGGTTTATTCCAGTCCTGGGCTGGACACAGGTCAACCCTGCTCCTTTCTGTGCAGACACTGCAGCTCTCAGATCCAAACTCCCAGTGTTCCCATTTCCTTCCTCAGAACTGGTTTCCCCACTGCATGCAGGAGTGTGGCCCTTTTCAGGATGTGATCGTGTCTGGAGCTGGAATAACCATGGATGTGTCCGGCTCTCCTGAACACACGATGCAAAGCCTTGTCCTGGTGCCCTCTCCACCAGTGGGACACCACAGAGCCCCTGCAGCACAGCAGCAGGCTCTGGGCTCAGGGAGCACATGGGGTTTGTGGGGATTTGGCTCAGAGCAGGTGAGTTTGACTTTTGCCAGGTACCAAATTCCACAGCGACAGCGGGAGGAGAGGGAAAAACCTCCTGGAGGTGCACAGAGCAGGGGCCAGCTGTGCCAAAGGCAGGGACCCAAGGCTGTGGGAGCTGGATGAGAGGCAGAAAAAGCCCAGTGCCCAAATGAAGGTGAAAGCATATGGCCTGGAATATGCATTTGGAAAACTTGAGGCACTCCTGGGAAAAATGGGCACCGAAAGGGGAAAGGAATGGGCAGGAATGCTGCAGGATGGGGACACCCCTGAAAGGCTGCAGGCACCTGCTGGGCTCTCCAAATCCCTCTGGATTCATCTTGGAGAGCAGCTCTGAGTAGCTGCTGTGATCCTGATCCACCTTCCAGGGCTGCACTGGGCACCTGCCAGGCTGGGCCCAGCCACGATGAGCACAGGGAGCTGAGGAGGAGGAGGGAGGGGTCCTTCCTCACAGCCTGGGAGAAGCAGAGGGGTTGGAATGAGTTCATCTTTAAGGTGTTTTCCCACCCAAACCATCCCAGGGTTACATGAAATGTCACAGCTGCACTTTCTCCCAGTGACAGCCACCAATGGCCATGGTATTGTCACAATTGTCACAGGATTATGGGATGGTTTGGGTGGGAAGGGACCTTAAATCCCATCTCATTCCCACCCCTGCCGTGGCAGGGACACCTTCCACTGTCCCAGGCTGCTCCCAGCCCCAATTTCCAACCTGGCCTTGGGCACTGCCAGGGATCCAGGGGCAGCCACAGCTGCTCTGGGCACCCTGTGCCAGGGCCTGCCCACCCTCACAGGGAAGGATTTTTTCCCCAAATCTATCCCTGTCACACTGCCTTTTGCCAAGAGTCTCATGACCAAAACCCACACCCAGCCCAGTAAAGCCAAACCCAACAGATCCCTAAGAACGAGTCCAGAAAAGCTGTTCATGGTTCCAGCACTCTGCTGAGGGCACCCTAAGTCACCCCAGTCCTCATTCCCATCCTATCCAGATGGGATGCATCCAGCACACTGCACGAGCAGGATCATGTGTGATCCTGCCACCATTCCATCCCCACACTGGGAAGAATGAAGTGACAAAATATTCACTGTGAATCACAAGCAGCTCCTCCAGAAGTTGGGATTATCTGTGCCATATCTGTAAAAAGTCAGGGACAAACAGGTGTCCAAAGGAAGGAAACGCAGGTTCCTGAGATGATTTAGGTCTTCCATGGGGCACACAGTACCTCAGGAATGCTTCAAAACCCTCTCAGGAAGAAGGAGAGTTTCCTGCAGCTCCAAACCTGGCGTTGGTGGCTGCTCTGTGTGTGAGTGACTCAGGGAGAGGAGAGGTGAAGCTCCAGATGGAATTTACACCTGCTCTCCCCCAGCCATCTGGGACTGCACCCCCTGCCAGCTGCAAATGCCACCCCCACAGCTTCTGGAAGAGCCCCCTTGCCCAAGGCAGCATTTTCCTTGTTTTTCCTCTGAAATAACATTATCTCAGTTTTTGCTCGCAGCCCCAGCATCTGCATCATGTGGAGTGCAGGGATGAAGTTCAGGAAAGAGCCTGGAAGGGAAAGTTGTTCCAAACATCCCCCACGGCCTCAGTTTGGTCGTGTGTGTGGATGCAGAGCGAGCAAACAGCCTCAGGCAGCTCAGGCAGGACAGGGAGGGGGGGAACATTCTAACTCCAACCTTGGACACTGCCAGCTCCCAGAGAACAGCAGGATGACCACAGGAGAGAGCAGGCACAGGAGATCAGATTTCTCTGCCCTGCTCACAACTTGTTGCTCCCTTTGCAGAGCCTGGAGGACCAGAGCTCTCCAGATGTCCCCAGGTTTGTCACCTGGAGCAGGGGAGGATCAGAGCTGTGATCTGTGAGGTCTCCACCTCAACGTGGCCTTCAGCAGGCTCAGGAGATCCCTCACCCCCCTGGGACACCCAGCCCCTCCAGCCTGGCCATGCTCCCCCTCTCCCTCCTTTCCCCTTTCCCCCAGCATCTCTCCCAGCTCCAGACACCCATCCCTGGCTCGTCCTTTCATTCCCAGATCAAGCTGGGACTGGATTTTGGTAAGTGTGTGTGTCTCAGGTGAGTGCAGCTCACTCAGCCACGCTCCCCAGGTGAGGAGCATGACACCCACAGCTCTGTAAATAAACACATTCCTCTGAAACGTGCAGCTCTGCAAAGCCAAGCTGAACAAGGACACAACAGGCTGCTAATTACACAGCTCCCTGTTTTCCTGGGAATCAGGATGTGAGCAATGGGGAAAGGAGCCCAGCAGGGTTTGAGCCCCCGGTGTTGGGCTGAGCTGCCCTCACCTCACACCCACCCTGAGATCCCACAGAATTCCACCAGGAATTCACACCAGACTTCCATGCCCAAAGTCCTCAGTTCAAGGTCTCATTGCAGGCAGAGAAATGAGAGTCCCCTCCTATGGTAAATCAAGGGCGACTCAGACGTGTGAGAGGGAGAGAGAATGACGAGGAGACCTCCAGCTTACCAGAAGGCTAAATAATTACTTTATTATTCTATACTATATACATTTCATCTAAAGTGAATCTGCCTTGCACTCACCCTTGCTCACAACTGCACTCATCTCGATTCTCCTGTGACTGTCTCCTGACAGCCCAGACTCACACACACACTTGGCCTTGAGAGGCCAAGGGAACAAAACATCCTCACTTTGGGTAAACAATCTCCATATTGCATTGCACCTTAGCACAGCAAGAGAGATAAGAATTATGGTTTTCCTTCTTCTCTGCTTGTCTGTGCTTCTCTCTGCTTAGAGGGCATGTGAATACCACACCCTCCTGCTTTTCACTCTGGATGGATAAAACTCCTGTTTGACCTGCAGCCTCCTCTGTTCCCTGTGTCCATCCATTTCCCCATACAGGGCATTAAATGTCCATAATCACCTGCTCTCCAATGGGGCCTTAAATCAGTTTTAGGCCCTGCAGCTCCCAGGCTGCTGGAGAGGCCCCCATTCCCTGCTCCCAGGCCGAGCACCTGCTGGATTTAGATTCCCTGTTCCCTGCTGCCACTCTCCCAGGCAGCTGCAGTTGCTCTGCATTAGAGCCCTGCCTCCAGCTTTATTTATCAGGGCAAAATCCCAGCCAGCTGCCAACTGCACGGGCAGTAATTTATAGATATTTTCTGGATCATTCATGAAAATAGGGAAATACAGCAGGGTGGAAGCTGAATCCTGCAAAGCTCCTGTGCAAGCAGCTTGTTCTGCACTGATCCTCCACCAACAATCGCATTTTGAGGGCTTTAAGCTGCCTGTTTCTTAATCCATTTAATAACTGTCCATTGATTCCACAGACAGGATATTCTCCACCATGGAAATTGAGTGCCTGACATAAATCTGAATTTATTACGATAATCCAGATCCATGAGCAGAGGCTGGGGGAGTTTGTGCACATCTCATCCACCAGGACATCGGTCCAAGCCCAGGGCTTGCTGGCATTGAGGTGATGCCATCAATAAACAATTGTGACAGCAATAACTTTAAAAAACAACATCAGGGAAAAAACCCAAAAGAGACAACTGGGTTTAGAAAAAAAAATCTGGGAAACATAGCAGTGGAAGTTATTGGTGTTACAAGAAACTGTAGAATCAATAAGGTTGGAAAAGCCCTGTAGGATTTCCAAGTCCAAGTGTCAGCCCAGTGCTGTTGAACTATGTCCCCAAGTGCCACGGAAACACGTTTCAGGAGCATTCCCAGGGATGGTGACTCCCTGGACAGCCTGGTCCAGTGCTTTTCCAGGTATTTTTCTCTGGATTTCTGTGCCTTTGATCCTTAGCTCTGTTAACACCTCCCCTTTCTCCACAGCACAGCTCCTGAGCTGAGCAGCCTCTCCTCACCTCCAGGGCTTTCACACTTGCTGCTTCCAACCTTCCCTGGCCTTCCCTGCCTCTGGGAATCCTCTTGTTTTCAGGTTTATATGGAATTAGAGCCAGGATCTTGTCAGTTCTGGCCATGCTCCCACACAGAGTCCTTGGGAAGGGCTGGAGCATCCATCCATGTGGGATTATTGTCCATAAGCCATCCTGGTGGATGGGCTCCCATCCCAGCTGGGCATCCCTCTCCACAGGCGTTGGAGCATTCAGGATCATGGCAGAGGAGAGAAAAGATTTCCTTGAATAAGAACAGTATTTTCTCCTTCCCATGGGAGCTGGTTGTCCCCAGGACTGGGTGTTGCTGTCACCCCTCCAGCCCTGGTGGCAGGGCCACCTGTCCTTCCCCTTCCACCCCAAGCACACAGGGTCAGCCTGTCCCTGAGCTCAGCCCCTGGGGCTCATTACTCAACTCAAAGAACCAAACCACGAATTGGATTGAAGACAATCACCATCCCATGGCCAGGCCCTGCAAGTGTCCAGGGGGACAGAATTCCCACCCTGCAGGTGCCTCCCTCCCTCCAGCAGAGCTCTTCCACAGCAGCAGGGCTTGCTTCCCATAAGTGCCTGTTAATATTTCATGGGACTAAGTGAATTTCTTTCCATTTCATTTGCCATCTTTGTTTAATTCACCTCCTGCAGCACGAAAGGGAGACCAAGGACCAACTGCTGATGTGGGGAAAATATGAATAATCTTGTCAAAGGAATGAACTCAAGTGAAAAAAAGGAAGAAATTGGTCAAATTATGAATAGAAATTACAGCAGAATCACAGAAATGCCACTGGAAAGCTCAAACCTGCAGGAGCAATAACATCAGGCACCCAAATGGCACCTCGTGGGTAATATATTCATTTCCAAGCAGAATATCCCATCTCTTCCAGCCTGGAAAAGCCTCATCCCAGTATATTCACAAGGTTTTTTGGGGGG
>VYZP01039692.1:0-32687 GCA_013400635.1 Hypocryptadius cinnamomeus | reverse complement strand
CCTTGGGTGATGGCACCCTTGGGTGATGGCATCAGCTCCTGCAGCTGAAGGTTTGTGTCTGGCCCATCCATGGGATCCACAGGTGGGATGGGCTCTGCCAACAGCAGCTGCCATTCCTGGGGCTGGAAACACCATCCTGTGCTGGTGCTCAGTGCTTGGCTCTCAGACTGGCCACAGCTTTCTGTTTCTGCTGTCAACATCTGGCCTCAACTAACTGTGGGATTAAAAAGAACAGAATTTGTCCCTTAAATCTCAAATTGCCAAGTTTAGTGTGTCTTGGGTCCTGCTTTCAGTGCTGGCTGGGAGCTGAGGGAAGGCACAGGAGGGATGGATCTGGCTGACTCTGAACTCCAAGCAATTTTGTCAAATATTTGCCAAGACAATCCTTCCAGTGGCTTAAGGGTTTTATGCCTGATTTATACCGTTATTCCTCCGTTAGGAGGAGGAATTAGAAAGTTACTGCTGCGTGGGGAGATGTTTTTATAGTGGCAGAATATGGTTTTTATTGTTTTATATTTGGCAGAAGGTCTTAGGCCTCAGAGCAATGTTTTGTACACACTTTCTCACCAGACCAGCAGCTCTGATTCAGCTCTTCCCAGCTGCTGCTTTTAGGAAAACAGGCCAAATCCATGCTCTTCCCTGTCCGAATACTGCAGCATCAAAGTGCTGAGGGATAACAGCGTATCTGGCAGTTAGAAGAGAAAAAGGAAGAAAAAAGGAAGAAGGAAGGAGTCAGGGAGTTATCAGTATCCCCAGGCTNCTGAACTCCAAGCAATTTTGTCAAATATTTGCCAAGACAATCCTTCCAGTGGCTTAAGGGTTTTATGCCTGATTTATACCGTTATTCCTCCGTTAGGAGGAGGAATTAGAAAGTTACTGCTGCGTGGGGAGATGTTTTTATAGTGGCAGAATATGGTTTTTATTGTTTTATATTTGGCAGAAGGTCTTAGGCCTCAGAGCAATGTTTTGTACACACTTTCTCACCAGACCAGCAGCTCTGATTCAGCTCTTCCCAGCTGCTGCTTTTAGGAAAACAGGCCAAATCCATGCTCTTCCCTGTCCGAATACTGCAGCATCAAAGTGCTGAGGGATAACAGCGTATCTGGCAGTTAGAAGAGAAAAAGGAAGAAAAAAGGAAGAAGGAAGGAGTCAGGGAGTTATCAGTATCCCCAGGCTGGCTGCAGAAAAGGCAGGAGAGACTGAGAATCCCACGAATCTGCCCTTGTCCCCTTTTCCTGGTGCGTCAGGGCTGGAATTCGAGGCACGCGTTTGTTAGCTCTGCAGATACTGGAATGAAAACAGGAAATGTGGAGAGGCTGCAGGCACTCGGCACGCTGGAGATAACCCCTGCAGAGCTCTGTGAGAGAAGGAAAAGGGTCACTTGTGCAGCAAACTGCTCTTCTGAGGGGGGTTTTGTTGTGGTGTGTGGCAGTGCAAGGCTCGGCCAGCTCCCAAGGCTGCTGGCACCCAAGGGCTGGATTATCGGTGGAATTTCACCCAACAGGCAGGAAGAATGATGAGCAGGACTCCATGATATCAGAAGGCTAATTAATTACTTTATTATACTATATTATTCTATACTATATTACACTACATCTAAACTGAACAAGAACTCAACAAAATCTCGTGGCTGTCTCCTGACTGACCATCAGGACACGGCTTGCAGAGATTGGTCAAGAAACCAAAACACTCACAGCAGAATCCAATCACCAAATCCTTTCAGGTAAACAGTCTTCCATAATGCCTTCCCCTTGTGCACAAACACAAGAGCAGCAAATGAGATAAGAATTATTTTGATCATTCTTTTCTCTGCTTCTCCAGGAAAAAAACTGAGAGAGAGAATTGTCTCTCTTTGTTCAGAGAATGTGAATCCCACACTAGATGTCCTCCAAGCTGGTCAGATTGGGAATAAAGCCACAGCCATGGCTCCTTTAGGTCACAGGCAGGTGAGAAACAGGAAGAAAGCTCTTCCATGTCATCCAGACAAGGAGCTAGGAGATATTCTTCTCTTGGGGAGCAGAGAATTGATCCTGGAGCTCTTAGCACACGTCCATACACAAGGCTGGGCTCTCCCATTCCCTCTGTGAATGATGTTTCCACCACTGCTGGTCATGGTCTGGTCATGGGCAGTCAAAGGTGCTCATTTGGGAAAGCAGCAGGAGAGGGAGGGTGTACAGGACTTACAGCAATAACTCAGCTCCCACCAGACACTGGTAGAAAGGATTTCATAAACTTCCTAGGTGGAATTATAACATCAGTCAGTTCTTCTCCTGTATCTCCAAGAGGAAAAAGTCCCTCTTCCCAGCACCAAGGACAGGATTGTGACACACGCAGTGCAGCCCAGAGAATATCCAGACCACCATCTGTGATCTGGAGCTGAGGCTGTGGGTTAGAAAAGCACAAACACACATGGGATGGAGACTCCTGAGGTTCCAGGTGTGCTCTGACATGTGGAATTCAAAATGTAACTGCTGGAGGATGTCACAAGCTGTACCTCATCCCCTGTCTGTGTCCTGTGGAAAGGGGGGTGGGGGTAACAGCCTTAGGGATGGCTCAGCAGCCTGGCAGGGTGACAATGACAGGGTGACACTGATCCCCCCAAATCCACCTGCAGGGGTGGCCCCTGCTTGTGGGGCTTTCTGGGCTGAGGTACCTGTGGCACCCAGAGCCACACACAGCCCTGGCAGGCTGGGCAGGGAGCTAAACTTCCCATTTCTGCAGAAATGATGGGTTCAGTGAGGCACCTGCCACGTGCACTGCCACCACACGCAGCACCAGAGCTCTGGGTGGGCTGGGTGAGGTGCAGCAATGGGACAGCTGAGCACGAGCTTGCCAGGGCTCGGCAGGAACCACAAGTGAGCTGTGCAGGTAAAAGGTGTGAACCCAACACTGTGTCATGAAGAGGATGTTGATGTTTGTCCTGACAACTCCATGTCACGGCCAGTCCCCTCCTAGTGTATTTGCAGGGTTACCAGACGAAGGGAGGAATGATGAATCTGACTCCATGTTCTTAGAAGGCTAATTTATTATTTTATGATCTATATTATATTAAAGAATACTATACTAAACTATACTAAAGAATACAGAAAGGATACTTACAGAAGGCTAAAAGATATTAATGAATCTCGTGACTCTCTCCAGAGTCTGACACAGCTTGGCTCCAATTGGCCAATAAGTCAAAACAACTCACAGCAGAAACCAATGAAACAATCACCTGTCAGATAGACAATCTCCAACCACATTCCAAAGCAGCAAAACATAGGAGAAGCAAATGAGATAATATTGTTTTCTTTTTTTCTCTGAGGTTTCTCAGCTTCCCAGGAGAAGAATCCTGGGCACAGGGATTTTTCCAGAAAATATAGGTGTGACACCCTGCCAGCCTTCCTCCTGCCCCAGCAAGAGCTGTGATGTGTCCATGTGCACTCCTGTGCTCGTTCCTCTGCTTCCACCCTGTGCACTCTGCTCCACAAACACAACAACGGCTTCTGGCAAGCAGAGGAGGACCCTCCAAACACTGAGGCCAAGTGGCAGGAATTGAGAAACTGAGCCATCTACCCAAAAGAACATGGAGAAATGCAAAACACAGGGATCCAGAGCCAAAACTCAAGTGGGTGTTTCAAGCATTCCTTGGGTTGCTCAACCTTTACCACAGCTTCCTATTGCACAGAGCAGCGGGTGCTGAGGCCATTTGTTGCTTTCTCAACAAGGAAATTGTAGGAAGATAAACTCACCAGCATGCTGAGATCTCCAGGAATGCCAAGCACTTATTGACATCTGATTCAGGGTTCATTCATCTGGGTGAAAAGAGATAATAAAGGGCTACATGTTTGCATTGCTTCGTGGCACTGGAGTGTTTCTGAGTCATGAGCTGCCAGGTGGGTCAGAGGGACCTGGCCCTGCACAAGCTCTGTGCCATCCACTGCCAGGGACAAATGGGGAAGGAAGCCCACGAGATGTTAATGAAACCTTGTGGTGGTTAATGAAGCCAAGGCATCCCATAATTACATCTGTGGAGGTGCAATCAAAATCTGCCAGGCTGAAAGCTCTTTGTTGGATTTCTCTTCAAGAGCACACCTTCCCAGGTGTGCCATGAATGCTGCAGTGAGGGCTGTGATTACACACTTGTTTACAGCCAGGGTAACTGACTGCCAAGGCTGAGAATCTCAGATCATGTCACTCCACCTCCAGATGAAGGGTTTACAGAATTCCTTCTCCATAATTGGCCTATTTTCAGTGACTAGTTTGTGAGAACCACTGCCCTGGTCCTAGTCTGGGGTGTGCTTCAGCTGAAAGTGGTGGAGCTGACCCCTGGAGAAATTGCCTGCTTGATTCAGACCATTTTGACTCATAAATGTGAACACTCTGTCCATAAATCTGCTTTAAAAGGAAGCTCCATTATCACTCCTGATGGAAGTTTGTTGGTCCTCACTGATGAAACCTCTAGGAACTATGTGTGTGAAGTCATTCTTGCTGGCCCAAACCTGGGCTGATGACTGGTTATGTAACTGTGGTATTGCTCTCCATGACTTTTCCTCTTTTTCCAATATTTTTCTCAAAATTTTCTCAAAATTTTTCTCAAAATTTTTCTCAAAATTTTTCCAAAATTTTCTCAAAGAGCCCTCAGGTTCTGTTTTTGAAGCACAGGTGAATAAGACATGCTAGGGACCATTTCAGGATGTGAGACCCATCAAATATAGAGTAATTGGTACTTGGATAAGAAAATAATATTTTCTGGACATCTGGAACACTGAGCTGCTGTTCTGCAGCTCTTCCCAGCCTCAGTGCTCCCAGAGTCAGAACCTTTTGATCCCTGCAAAGGGTTGTTCTTGAGGGCCACAACCTTTTCCCAATGCCATCCCTGCACACATCCAGCCACCATAAAGCAGCCATGGAACAATGCCATCCCCTCTGCATCTTAGTTCCTGCAAAACCTGATCTCTTCAGTGCACAGGGCGGAGCACAGCCAGCTGCCTCATTGCCTAAACAAATGTCTGAGAGCTGCCTGGCCTTAAATCTTCCCAATCCCCAAAGTGACCCTGCAGCCAAGTGGGCCCACCCCACCTAAACACACATTTTGCAAACTATGTCCCTGTCACTGGGAACTTCTCAGTTTTCCCCATGACTTGGTATTTCAGTGTTTTGTTTTACTCTCTGGCTCACATTATCACACTCCTGGGTTTCCTGACTCTGCCCACACATCACCTGAGAACCTTGGTTGAGTTTGATTTGAATTTGTGCATGTTGCTTTTTAATTCCTCCACTATTTTCTTCCTTTCTTTAGGACATCATTACAGTGAAGATCTCCCCTGCTCTCTGCATTGTCACTGTGATTACACAGCCTTGATAACTTTGCATATATTTGCTTAATGCTCCTTTCTGTGGCAGTTGTTGCAGAATTCCCTGTTTGCAGGACACATTTCAGGGACATTCAGCTCCACAGTTAATATAGTGCAGATCTGCCTTGAGTTTTTTGCCAAACTGTTGCCAGTTTTTCTTGTCTTGTTCTGTGATGTCCTCTCAAGTGCACTCTTGAGTATTGCTGCTCTCAGTGTAACACCCCTCAGAGGTGTTGGCATTGCCTTCATGGGGTACCTGCCTTTTGTTGCTTTATAGTTCCTGCATTTCCTCAAGGATCTGCAGCTGCAGGGGACATTCAGACTCACTCCTTTGACTTCTGGGGGTGATTCCCTGCGTTGGAGCCTCACCTCAAGTCCTGGGTGCAGTTTTGGGCATCACAGTGTAAAAAGGATCTAAAACTATCAAAGAGTGTCCAAAGAGGGGCCACAAAGATGCTGAAGGGTCAGGAGGGGCAACACAAGGAGCAGCTGAGGGCTCTTGGTGTGTGCAGCTGGAGCAGGGCACACTGAGGGCAGAGCTCAGGGATCTGCAGCTCCTCCTGAGGGGCAGCTCCCATCTCTGCTCTGGGACAGGGACAGCAGCCAGGGCACGGCTGGAGCTGGGCCAGGGCAGCTCAGGCTGGAGATCAGGGCAAGGTTCTTCCCCCAGAGGGTGCTGGGCACTGCCCAGGCTCCCCAGGGAATGGGCACGGCCCCGAGGCTGCCAGAGCTCCAGGAGCTCCCAGGAATGTCCAGGGTGGGGTTGTTGGGGGGTCTGGCAGGGCATGGGTTGGACTGGATGATCCTGTGGGTCCTTCCAGCTCAGGAGATTCTATTCCATGACTGTCAACCCAAAGTTGCACATTTAATCTCCTGATTTTCTCCCTCTGTTTTATTTTTGTGCTTCCAGCATTTAAGCTGGGCTCCTCTCACCTGCTCCTTCCAGCAGGGGCTGGCTCCTCTGGGTACATCTCCTCCAGAGCTCACAGGCACCATCCTGGCACCAGCAGAGGAGGGACCACTGCTTCTCATCAGCAACAGCTTCTGGGAATTCCCACCTGCCCAGGGCCACCTCTGTCCCTCTCTGATGCTGTGGAAGGCCAAGCACCAGCAATCCCCTGGTGTTTGCACCCGTGTGACTCGGGAGCAGCGCAGCCACCACAAGAGGGAGGCAACTTCTAACCCGGGCTGCGCTCCCGTCCCTGCCGGGACCGTGTTCAACAAGGTGACAATCGTGCCCTGATGCTCCACCTGGAATATCCATCCATGGCCACGGGATCTCCATCAGAACTAGGGGCTGGGGGAAAGGAGGCTCGTCCCAGTTAGCACCCATCAAACACCTCTGCCTGGTGCTGGCGGTGGGGAACATCAAGAGGACGAGATTTTCCTTGCTTTGGGGCACTGTGGGCAGCGCTGCCAGTGCAGGACAATGGCCAGGCTGCATCTGGAATCTCCTGTCTCAGCTGCTGCCCGGCTGGAACTTGGTTTGTTCAGCAACAGGCCAGAGCTGGAAGTGTCCTGCTCAGCACAGGCAGTTAAACACAACTGCCTCCAGCAGATGCTGAAAGGTGTCGTGTGTGCCTGTGCCAGGCTCTAAAAATTAAAGGACACNCTGGGCCAGGGCAGCTCAGGCTGGAGATCAGGGCAAGGTTCTTCCCCCAGAGGGTGCTGGCACTGCCCAGGCTCCCCAGGGAATGGGCACGGCCCCCAGGCTGCCAGAGCTCCAGGAGCCTTTGGACAGCACTGCAGGGATGCCCAGGGTGGGGTTGTTGGGGGTCTGGGCAGGGACAGGGGCTGGACTGGATGATCCTGTGGGTCCCCTCCAAATGAGATTCTGTGATTCTGTGATTTGTCCCTACTCATTCTGAAATCTCTCCTAGAATTAGAGTCACCCAGGCTGGCCTCACAGAATGCATGGTGGGGTTTTGAGAAGAGCTGGTAAGAATCTGCTTAAGTGTGTGTCACCCAGTTCCTCTGGGGAAGCAGATCCAGGCTCCAGGTCAGAGCTGCTCTGGCTCTCATGGGGGATGGACAAGGTCTCTGCTTTGCTGAATTCCCAGCACATGGATGGTTGGGCTGGTGATGAGTCACTGCCTCGTACATTGTGTGTGTGCTGTACAGTTACAACAAAGGGAAATAAACTGATAAATGTGCAGCAGATGAGAGGACACTCAGGGAGCAGTAACTTTGTCATCAATCCTGCTGTCAGCTGGCCTGGCTGGTTCATGAGTCTGACACCTGTGGTCCAGGGGTTCAGAAACCTACTACAAAAAGGTTTCTATAAACAGGAGGAAGGTGTTGGGACAAGTCACCTTACAGAGCACATCCTCACTCCAAAAAACTGAAAAGCTGCTCACAGCATGGAGCACACACAGCTGCAGTTGTGCACCTTAATTCACAACAACAAATCACAAAACTCTTGCACAACCAGGAGATGAAACCACCATCAATAGGTGGAGGAAAGCAGTGGGTGGAAGCTGCAAATGGCACCATCAACCACATCTGTGAAGGACAACTTGCAGCATCAGCGTCCTCTGTAACCACCACCAGCTGCCTAGCCAGTTTGCCAGGGATCAATCTGGGACAAGTGTTTTCCTATTCCATGGAAAAGGAGTAGAAATGTTTCTAATTGCATCAAAATATTCTGATGAAGCCAGAGACATGCATGAACATACGTAAGTGTGCAGGAGTTTGAGGAACTTGTGCTACATGATTAATGAGAGCCATTCCATACATCCATTGACAGGATGAGGGGAAACGACCTCAAGTTTTGCCAGGGGAGGTTCAGGTTGGACATCAGTAGGAATTTCTTCACTGAAAGGGTGTTTAAGCATTGGAATGGCTGCCCAGAGAGGTGGTGGAGTCCCCATCCCTGGAGGTGTTAGAAGAATGTCTGAACATGGCACTCAGTGTTCTGGTCTGTTTGACAAGGTGGGGATTGGTCACAGGTTGGGCTTGATGATCTTGGAGGTCTTTTCCAACCTTGATGATTCTGTGATTCTATTCTATGATTCCTTTGCAAAAAGAGAAAGGAAGTGCATTTCAAAAGGTTAAATCTGGCACCAAGACTCTCCATCTCTAAATCAAGTAACTTTCCAGTGACTGACATATTTCTTGTTAAATTGGTGCTCCCAAGTCCCAGAATCCCCAGGTGAATACCCCAGGCTTTCACACCAGGAGCCACTCCAGCTGGACCATCTCTGCTGGACAGAACAGCCCTTGTGGCTGTGCCCCAGGGGGCAGCAGGGAAGGAACCAGCATGGGAAGGTGTCTCAGGGTCTGGGTAGAGAAGCTTTCACTTTCTCTATACACTCAGAAATGTTTTGCACCTTTGGAAGGCACTTGAGTGAAGGTCACCTTGGCTTTTGCTGTGATAGGGGTGGGTGCACAGATTTGCCCCTTCAAGCAGGGGGGACAGAGTTCTGAAGTCAGGTCCTTTGCAGAGCACAGCAAACCCTTCCACCAGCATCTGCCCCAGCTGTGACACTCGGCCATCAGGGCTGACTTCCAGGCAATCCTGCACTTGGCAGGGACTCCCCACCTCAGGACACACAAGAAAGGACTCAGCAAAGCCAGGACAAATGATTCCTCACTCCCAGACCAGGAGAAGCTTCCAAATGCTCTGGCACAGCCACTGTACAACACTCTCTGTTCTAAGGAAAACATGAACCATCCCAATTATCTGCACTGCCTTCCAATTAAAAGGCTGTTGCTCCATCCGCCTCATTTCCTGCCCTTCCCCCTGCTCAGACCCTCAACCCCGACAGGCTGCTGTGTCCTGCTGGCAAGGAAAAGGGTGGCTGGTTATTTACTTTGCTGATGGCTCTGCCTAATGTCCTTTGGTCTGACTTCAGGTCATGTGGTGAACAGAAATGGTGACTGGAGAGTGTAGGAGGATCCAAGGAACTCAGGCCCAGTTTAACTGGAATTTTATCCTTAAAATAGAAGGAGGGGGAGGAGGAGGATATCCTCCTTCTTCATAACTTAGGGAAAATCTCCCAGGGCATCTCACTCATCATGGGTACAGAGAGCATGATGAAGAGATAATGTGAGACAAAGCCACTGGAGACATACATCTCCCACCTCAGAAAATCTGTTTCCACATATCTCTTCCTAAGCTCAGTTTCCCAGACTGGGTGCAAATCCTTCCCAGTCCCTTCAGGATCCTTCACTTTGCCTCAGCAACATCCAATACATCTCAGACTGGAGAGGTGAGCTGCAGCAAAGGTACGGCCCAGGTAACGTGAAAAAACCAGGAACAAGTCACTATTTCACCAGGTGTTTTTTATTTTCTAATTATTATACTCTCTGCAACCTTCCTCCAAGCCATGAGAGGTGTCTGCTTGTTTGCTGTTCACTTCCCACAGCTGAAGGGTGCTGGACCTGGCCGGTCCTCACTCAGCAGGGATGCTCAGGTTGCTGAGCTGGGTAATGCTGGTGAGCACCTGGCCAAGCTAATCACATCCCCCTGATTAAGGGGAGAGAGACAATTACTCTTATTTGTCTTGTCAGAGCACGGATGTGATGTGTGGCTGATAGTAACCGGCAGCCACTTTGCCTCGGGGCTGCCCCGGGTAATCATTTACATAGAGCAGCTAAACCTGAAAATCCCACTAACATTCTCTTCTAATGAAGCTCCAGGTATCTTCCTCAAAGCCGCGGCAAGGCAGTATCCAGGCAACACAGACGGCTGTCCCTCCACGAGGAAGTGCTTAGATGAGCACCTCCAAAGGCTAATTAACCCTTGGGGCAGCGCTGAGCTCTCTGCTCCATAACAAGGGCTTTGCATCCCTCGCATCTCTCGGGCTCTACCTCAAACCTGCACTCCGGATTCCCCGGCAGCCCTGAAGAGGGGCTGGCGAGTGGTGCAGCTTGGCTCTTGGAGTAGCTATTTGCTGAGACGTGGAAGGAGTTCATCCAAGCCTGCCTTGCTGCTCCTTGTGCTTCCAGCTCCTGAGCAGCTCCAGCGACTGAGGAAATTGCATGTGAAGTTGTTAGTGCAGGGCAGCAGGAGCAGAACTTCAGGGTAAGGCAGGGAGCAGGAACAGCCCTGCCCCTGACTCCAGCTGTCCCACCAGTGGATCCTTCAGAGCTCCATGGCACAACTGAGACACAAACTCGTGAAGCAGAGGAGCACCAGACCCCACGAGGTCTGAGCTGGACAGTGGCTGTGTGGAGCTTGGGTTTAGGAGTGAAACCTGGAGAGGCTCCAACTGGTAACCAAGCAATAACCAGTCAGGATGATCCCAGTGTGTGCCATGTGCTTTGGGAGGACCAGATGACCCTCTGTGGTTCCTTCCAACCTGAGCCAGTCTGTGATTCTTTATGCTGTTACCTACTGCTGGTTCCTGGGCATGAGGACGGAGGATTTCAGACCCCAGCTATATTTTTGGATATACTTGTGGTTTTTAGAGTAGGCAGTGGAAGGTGTGAGTGGACCAAGGACATGTGTACAGGAAACCTTCAAGTTTTGCACCCATGTTGACCATCTCCAGGTGAAAGCCAATCCCTAATCTTAGTGGATTGTTTTTTATTCCAGTAGTGGAGAAGAAAAGAAGGTCAGGAACTACATCTGCAGTCCTGCCAAGTCTTCAGAGCTGGATTTCAGTTACAGGCACATATTTAGACCTAAGATATTAAAAGTTTTTCCCTGCCATCAGATAATGCCCAGGTGAATCACAGATGGAGGCAGAGATGATGTGATGTGCAGTGATGATGAGATTAGGCTGTGCAAGTGTAATGCAGAAGCCAAAGGGGCAAATGAAGCTTGAACAACTTTTCAGTCAGCATCTCTCCACTTTGCCTGCTTGACTCTGCAGCCTTGTTGTTCTCAGCACAAACTTAATTTCTTAATTTGGACTCCACAGTGTAGACATAAGGTGCGTAGGTCCCAAGGAAAGATTCAGCATGTGAAGGTGAGAATTTGTAAAGGTGCTCACAAGAACAATCCTGCCATGGGAGGTGTTCCAGTTACTGCATCCCCAGATTTCTCCTGGCGAGTGCTCCTTGGAAATGCTGCCATTGAAGTGACTCCTGACTTGCAAGGTGACTTATTAAAGACATCAGTAAACTCCTTAGAGAGCCTTGGGGGAAATCACAAGCAGCAGTTCACTTTCTCACACCTGGAAATACCTCCAGAGCTCAGCAAACCTGCAGTTCAGCAGGACTGGATTTGATGTTGGTTTTGGGAGCGGCAGCCCGGGGGCACCTCTGCACGATGGAAGCTTGTAGCTCTCTCTTTAATTGGAGGTGAATTTAATTTCAGTAATGAGCCTGGCACATTCCAGTTCCTGATTAGATTTGCACAGTGATTAACCCAGCAGATATTCACTTGGCAAACTGCCCAGTCCATTCCAGTTGCAGTGGACTGAAACCACTTCTGCTGCTCCTCTCACACTGGGAAGCAAGGTCATCTGAAGGTCATCGTGGCAAAAGGGGTAGGGCAGGGCTCAAACCTGGTTTTCGAACATTCTCCTTGGGAAGGGCCTGTCCAGCTCCTCCTGTTGGATCCCACCTGGACTGAGATCTACAGTGGGCAGTTTCTGGTGCTCCATGGGACAGGAGCAGCTCCTTGGAGAAGGTTCCCAAAGAGATAATTTGGTTTGCCCGAGCTCCTGGGGATGCTGAGCACCTCTCAGAAAGTGCTGCCAAGCTCGTCCAGCTCTGTGTCCTTAGGGTGTGCAAGAAGATTCCTCTTGTTTTCTGTCCTCACCTGAGAAGAGCTGTGGGTACCTCCGAGGATGTTCACACCCCCGTGCTGACCTGGGCTCCTGGCCTTGGAGCAGAGCTGGATGGAGAAAAGGGATGAGTTATCCAACATGTTATGCATGCAAAGAATCCCATCCTCAGGACTTCCAGGAAAATGTTCTTTACCTTCACCAATTGACTCTCAGAAGAAGAATAAACCAGAAGCTACTTTAAGATGTAAAAGTCACCTGTTAGTTGATCAGAGCTTCCAAGTGATTTCCACATTCTTCTGAAGAGCTTCCAGCACTGTCCCAGAGCAGGACAAGGTGGTGGTCAGTGCCCTCTCTGTGGTCACTGCCCTGTCCCTCTTGGACAGCAGGTTGAGTTCTGGGCAGGTGGAACCATGTCATAGAGCAAACTAAGAAGCACACACAAAACATCAAAGGATTTCCTCTGTTGTGATTTAATTTACTGGTTATTGGGTGTCTTCACTATGATTATTACCAGACCAGAGAGTGAAAATGGCCAAACCTACTAAATTTATTGCAAAAATCCATAGTTGGCTCAGGAGAGACACCGGGTGATGGCTCCACCCTCCCTTACACGTGGTTTATAATTTTATTTTGCTGACAAAAGACATTTTTTTCCTTCTTCCATGGACTGTCTGAAAGGGAAATAAGCCAGAATCAAGGGATTAGCATGTGTGGTTCATGTTTATAATTTGGCACTGATAGGATATTATAATATCGTCCAGATGCCTGGGAAGATGTTTAATGTAAGCCAGAATGATTGACATCTCTCCATACAGGATCTGAAGGCTGTCAGATCTGAGGTTATTGAGTGCCCCACTTACTGACAAATATATACACCAGCTAAGTAGGGCACAGATCACCAGTTCACCCTGCTGAGCTCAGGCCCTTCTCCTGGAGCTGCTCTCCCAGGAGCTGTGAGGTGCTGATGGCATTAGCAGAGGATATTGGCAATTCCTAAAACCACGAATGGCCCCAAACCTGCAACTTCCTGTTGTGCAAAGGAGGTTTGCTTTGGAAAGGGCATCGGGTCAGGTAAATTCAGAAACTCCCATTAATCCCTGACCTTGGGCTGCAGGAACAGCACAAGGACTTTGCCTCTCTGGCAGCCAAGCTCCTCGGGAAGGGCAGCAGAGGTGACAGCAGGCACAGGTCACGCCAGGCTGCCTCCGTCTCCCCTGGCCTGCAGGCGTGTGGTGTTGGCCAGGCTCTGCTCTCAGTTGGGAAGGCCACTGGAGTGCATTGCCTGGGATTTCTGCCGTGGGGAGCTGCTCCAGGTGGCTCAGGAGAGCAGTGGAGCTGGCCCAGAGGGAGGGGAGCTGCAGCACCCACTGAGCCATGAATGGCAGTGGGGACCAGGAGGGGACAGTGACGCCTCAGCCACCCAGGAGCTTCTCAGGTGCACCAAGACTGTGATGCTTTGGGAATATTTCTGCACCAGGAGAATGTACTGCACCTGGGCATCAAAATGTCTCTGTTAGTGATGCCTTATGAGACTACCTAGAACAGAGGGTAGACAGTGTTAAAGGAATAAATTATTTATTAAAAGGCATACAAAGGATACACCTTGGGCAGTGCAAGAGCCCAGCCATGGCTACACCCAAGATGCACCATGGGTCAAAAGTTTTCACACTTTTACAAGTTTTGGTCCATTTATATATCAGGGTTAATTGTCCAATTACAGCTTCAGGTTATGAAGTCCCATTTTCCCAGTTTGCTCTCCTCAATTTGCTGTTGTTTCCACTTTTTGGGCCTGAAGCTGCAGTGGTGTCCTTGGCTGGAAAAGGATTGTTTTGTCTGACTAAACTGTGAGGAGAACTTGCTGACACTTTATATGAAGTTCACCTTATATGAAGTTCAGAGTTACACACTAGTGCAGCACAGACTCTGGAAAATATGAAATCTAAAACTGAAGGCATCATTAGCATTCACTCACTTTTCTTTGCACAATAAAGGCCAAACTCTGGGAGTTACATTGCCATAGGGATGCTTTTGCCTGCATCAGCAAAGCTTTTCCAGGCCCATCTGAGCAGCTGCATAGCAGGAGCAGTGCAGAGCCAGGTTGGATCCTGCTCCCTTTGAATCCAACCAGATATTTGGGCAAGAGACATCAAAACAGATTTGAGAGCCATGTCCTGAGGTCGAGCTCAGGCGTGACTAACTGACCAGGGCTTGGTGGCTTTAACAATTATTTCCAGGTTGATTTTGCCTTGCTGCAGCTCCCACTCAGTGGCTCTGCCTTGGGCAGCATCTTTGCTGTCAGTCTCCTGGGTTTGCAAGACACACAAGAGCACCCTGTCCTTTGGATCCAACTTAATGGGCTCAGGCAGCATTAACTGGGAATGGCATCCTGGGGATAGTGAACAGGTGTCAGCCCAGACTCAGGGGCTCGTGTTGAGGGAGGATTATTTTATTATAATTAATATTCTTATTTCTTATATTGTTAATTACTGGCAGAAGCTCAGTGCTTTGGGGAACCTGCAGTAATGCCTCCATCCGTGCTCCAGATGATCCTGCAGGCTTGGAGAGGCCTTGTCAGAGCTCATCAGGTTTTGCAGATGACTGGCTACTACATAGCAACCAGAGGTGAGTGGAAATATTACAGACACACAGGGAAATCTTCTTTCAGACTAATCCTTATGAATCATTTTGTTTGCATTCATGACCTCTTTTATATATGAGTATTTGGTAGGAAAACACTTCCTTCTAAATAAGGACTCGTGAAAAACAAACATGTCCTAATTAGTCGTGCAAATATTCTCATTTGAGTATTTATGCAAATATACTTGCCCATGTGAGCTGGTATATCAAACTACTATGAATATGTATTTTCTTGAGAAAACACATAAGCTGAAAAAAACATTTTGTCCAACTTCCCTAAAATTCACTTCTTCAATATGACAGCACTTTTGTTGTTAGCATTCAATAATGACTGAATTTGGTACTCATAAAACACAGGGTAAATTATGATTATGTGAGCTTATATCTGTTTAAATGATTGTGCAACTGCAAAGGGTTAACAGGGACATGCCAGGGAAAGATCACAGTACACTTTAGCCAGAATTTGGTCCAGATTGTGCAGCTAGAAACCTCTTCTGAAGAAAGAATTATTTTTCTTGTACAGGCCTGTTGGCATAGCTGAAATGCACTGTACCATGCTGATCCCAGCCAAATGGCCCTGTCTGCCCTGGAAATGAGATTTTTGCCCTGGGTTGGCTTAAACAGTTTCCTGACCCACTTCACATGAAACCTCTCCAGATCCAGTGGGCTTCATTGAATCATTTAGGTTGGAAAAGACAGTTAAGATCACCAAGTTCCACCCTGAACTTAAGACTGCCAAGTCCTACAAAACCACATCCCTGGGTTACACATCTTTTCAACCCCTCCAGGGATGGTGGCTCCATCTGTGGCAGCCTGTGCCAGGGTTTGACCACCTTTTTCATGGAGAAATTTTCCTTAATGTACAATCTAAACATCCCCTGGTTCAACTTTGGGTAATTTCTTCTTATTTTATTCTTTTTCATCTGTGAGACCAGCCCCCACCTGGGTACAACCTCTTTTCAGGGAATTGTAGGGAGAGAGAAGGTCCCTCCTTCCATCTCTCTCTGAAGATGAGCAATTCCTTCAATGCGGGGGGGGGTGCCACATTTGAAAATCTAAAGTCAGCTGGGATCTCCACAATGAGTCAGGAGAATAATAATATAATAGCCATTTTTCAACTTCTGGATGAATTTTCCTGGAAAATTGTGGAATTTTCCTACTGGAAAACAGTAGAAAATGGTCAACTAATTGTTGTTTCAGTAATTTAAGGTGTTAATGAATGTCTGTTTGATCTGTGGGCTTTACTGGAGGAACACTGGTGGATACTCGCCTCCTGCAGATACAAATTTTCATGGAGGAATTTCATGTTTTGGACTTTGACTTTGTGTAATGTGATCCATGTTAGCCAGATGTGTTTTGCCTCTGAAGAGCTGAGTTTTGGGTCTGAGTCAATGCAGCTGAGACATCACCAGCACCTCTCTCTCCCTTCTTTTCCCCTCCCTTCTCTGGCAGATGGGAGAGGAGAATTTGAGGCATGAGGCCGGCAGTGGACAGTGTGTAGCCCTGCCCTGTCTGCCTGCAGGAATCCAAGGGGAATTTGGAGTTGAGGGAAGATATTAATCAGCCTTGGAGGGTCAGGTTATCCTGCACAGCACATCCATGCCATGGATGCAGCTGAGGCACACCAAGCTCCCTGACCACACAAACCCCTGTGGTGATGTGGGAGCCCACAGGGCCAGCACAGCCCACTCTGCAGTCCCCACGTGGGACACTTTGTCTCCTGCACACCCCAGTGCCACGCTTGGCACTGCCCATGGGCCACACCTGGCACTGACCTGTGCAAGGGGAAGAGCCTGGTACAGGCTCAGACATCAGCCTTGCTAAGCCAAGCTCCTCTCCCCCAGTTGCTCCCTCCCCCACGAGTCTCTGAGAGCATCTCCCTCCTCTCCTGGCTCGGAGGAGTGCGTTCCTGCAGATTGCTTTGTGGTAATTAGCACATCGGTGGGGCTGGGAGTGCAGAGCCGGGAAGTGGAACAGGAGGAGAAGCTAACGAGGTCAGAAGACAGCATGTGGCATCCCTGCGAGGAGAGGGAAGAGGATTCAAAACCTGCTGCAATCAAAGATGCACCTGCCTGGGATGAATCCCCGGGGCCAGGAGAGCAAAAGGAGAGGGAGAGGATTTCATTCTGCAACATACGGCAGCGAGTCTTTCTCTCCCGTTTGTTTCAGAGACTAATTAGGTCAATGTTGCCCTTGTAGATTCAGCCTGGAAACTTGAGGTCTGCCTGCACTGCAGATTGCAGGTCCTGGCAGGAGGGAAGGGATGGGCTGGACCGCAGGATGGGGACAGCTGGTTCTGGCTGTGTATGGGACTCTTGGCCCCTTTGTGCTTGCTTGGTTTAAGATGCTTTCCACCCCAATAACATCCCTGCTTCCTCAGCCTCACACAGGGAGATTTATTGAGAGGTAAAACAGATCTGGCTTCAAACCCACATTGCCATTCACAAGGGTACCCAAGGCTGCTGTTCCCACCTCGCTGCCAGCCCTGAGGGAGCTCACAGCCTGCTTTAGCCACAGCCTCATTCACCTGCTCTGTGTTTCTTTCATACCACAGACATTCTGGGAAAGTTCTTAGGGATCATTTCCAGAAACCTGCATTCTGAGAGTATTTTGCTTCTGTGTTTGTTCTTAGTGGTGGAATGCTGAGCTGCACAGTAGAACAGTGGGTCAAGGAATGCAGCAAAACCAGGACAGGCCAGAAAGGATCAGCATGGAAGAGAGAGCAAAAAGATCTATCACCTCTCACCACACTGATCCCAGGATCTCTGCAGAAAGAAAAAGATAAAATCAAGATGTTACATATCCTGAACATGTTTCATAATTTTATTTGACAGCAATATACAAATATAAACCCTAAATTCCTGGGTGTGAAGGTAGGAAGCAGCTGCAGAGGGAAGGAAAGAGGAAATTCTTTCTTACAGGGGTTATTATTGCTCAGAGAAGCTGCTGATGCCCCATCCCTGGAAGTGTCCAAGGCCAGGCTTGGAGCAACTTGTTCCAGTGGAGGGTGTTCCTCTCTATGGCAAGTTCTGGAACAGAACTCCTCCACAACTGTTGCCCTCTGCCAGGGCAGCTGAGGTGGGATTTCCAGGATAGTTCATATCTCCAGGTAAACAGACACGTGGCAGGGGCAAACCAGAGTAGTTCTTGAAATGAAGCTCTCACCAAGCTCCCTGGAGCACTGCCTGGCACAGTGAGCCTGAGGGAGGGGAAACTCTTTCCCATCCCTGGTGGGTTCAAGCTCATGTGCTTGCACGGGGCCCATCTCATGTACACCCTCCTGCCCGGCCCAGGACTCAGGCTGAGCTCCAAGCCTCCCAACCAGCCACCTCTCCATTTCACAAACCCTGAAACCCCTCCAGGGCACAGACTCGGGACTCCAATACAGTTGTTTCAAATCTCATCCACTCAGCCATGCAGCTTTTCTTCTGGTGATGGTTTGTTTAGCCTGTCCCTAGCAAGTGACCCATGAGGAGCCTGGCAGTGTTTATGCTACTGCTGATTAGCAAACAGCCCTGAGACCCGCTGGGAAAATCCCAGCCAAGTCCTTGTCTGGCTGCTGACCCATGTAAACAGCAAGAATTACTCCTGTGGCTGCAGTGAGGCAGGTCTGGGGTCAGGGATTAAGCTACAGGGAGCGAGTGCTGCTTTGCTGCTCAGTGACAGCATCTGCACAGAGGTTTGGTGCCTCACACTGACAGGCACCACCTTCCCTGCTCTGCCTAACTCAGCTCTCCCAGCGCTTGGGAGACAAGCCCAGAGCACCCATCTGTTTGATCTGCTCTCCTCATGGGTCTGGGAAACCAGCAAGGGGTGCAAAGAAAACAAAAAGAGGTCAGAGAAGAAGCAGAGAGAGAAAACACACACAAAGGAATGAGGGTCTCTAGATGCCAGGTGTGGGACGTCACTGCTTTGGGCATTTCCCACCCTCAGTGGCTGTCCTGCAGCAGCTCTAGTCACTAGATCAGGGTGAGCATGGTGGGGTCACTGGGGCAGAGAGACAGTGCAAAAGCAGCATGAGCTGGTGTGATGGACTCTGTGTGACAATCCTGCTGTCTCTGCACAGCTGAGGCCACAAATGCTGACTCCACTCAGGGTTTCTGCTCAGGTTTCCTGACCACTTACTTCCTACAAGTTTCCAGCTGTGCCTCTGGCTGTGCCTTCCATCCTTTGCATGCTTGGAAGCAATTATTCCAGCCGAGTGGCATTTGTGGTTATTCACAGAGCCCAGGCAAAAACCAGAGCTGCACATGTGAACTGACAGCTCTCAGAGGGGATGCTGCACCAGGGACACAAAAAGAAACAGTCTCTGCTCCTCCTGTGCCTGCTCCAGTTATTCCACATGAGAGGCACGGGAGGAAGGAGAGCACTTCCTCTGATGTTTGCCAGCAGAAAGGTGAATGGGCACGTGAAGGGCCAGGGTGACCCAAACTCTGTGAATACAGACCAGGAGGAAAGGGACAGCAGGTCCTGGGCCATGTCTGATGGCAGGGATACCCTCTCCAGGATCCATTGGATCTTTGTTGGATCCAGTGAGGCTGTGGTGTCCCTGCTGGGCTCCATCCCTTTCTCCAGAGGGGAATGGTGTTTGGTACCTCACCCAGAGACAGTTTGGTAACACTGAACTTTAACCTACCCAGGAGAGGTAACAGCGTGGTTTATGCTCATCTGGATTTCAGTGGTTACATCAAATGGGAGAAAGGAACACAAAACATGGGCTTATCAGCTGAAATTCATGTTTGCTGGAGAAATTTCCTCACTTCCACATGACAGTACCAGGAATTGCAGGGAGAGCCAGCTGCTGTGACACAGCTGCTCCTGGCATGGTGCCTCAGACAAAGAGGACGGATTACCGGGACTTGGGGGACATTAATAAAAGATACTTGTCCTGAAAGAGGTTTGTCTATCTCCAGGCTCCTTACAAAGAGAACTCTCCCTTTGCAGGCAGTGTGTAACCACATGTGTCTGTAACAGGGCTGGGAACAGCACACCCTGTCCTGTGCACCAGCCCCAGGCCCTGCTTGTGGTGGCTCTGCCACACACACATTCTGCTCCCCTGGGTCCTTTGCTTTCTCACTGGAACTTCCAACCCCTCCCCGTATCCAGGGGATAATAAATAACACATGTTTTCCTTCATCTTCACTGTAAACTGATAACCCACCAGTGTCTCTTACAGTGGAAACCCATCCTTCACTTGCCCCAAGGGCTTATCTGATACCTGCTGCTCACCTTGGCTCAGCACAGGACCTGCCAGCAGGACTATTCAAGGACATGGTTTCCTGGTTTTTGCTGATCTGGGTCACTCATAAATTTAAATTCGAGTTAAAAGCTGTCAGCTATTTTGCCTGATAAATACATGCACATGGGATTTGCTTCAGTTCAAGAGAAAGTAACAATTTCTTTGACTAAAAGTTGCTTGGAAAAACTGTGGCTTACAGAAATTACTCTTGCAACACTCCCAGCTTGGAGACCTGCTTTCTGCCCTGGTATCGCGTCGCTTTGTTATTCACCTCAGCACTCCGGAGTTAATTGCAGAGCTCACACTTTCTCTTGGCTCGTTCGCTTCCTGCTGTTTCATGATTCATTACTTGTAAATGAGTCCCTGCGGTTCCCACAAAGCTGATTCCCAGCCTCACAAAATCCTCAGATCTGTCCTTTGGCTGAGCTTTCGCTGTTCACGCCTGTGCCTGCTACTGGGGAAACTGTCGCCGAGTTACAGGTACTAGCTGCCATTTGAAGAATAGCTTCATCTTCTTGAAAAAAAGACTTTTTTTTGTTTTTTTGGCGGTCCCAAAGTTTCTGTTGACTTCGGGCTGTGAAGTGAGCTCCCCACTGGGCAACAGCTCCAGGGCAGAGCCTCGAGTCAGCTCCAGACAGGGAGATGGGAATAAGAAATAAAGAGTACAATTGCACCTCACTGTGACCCCGTATCAGTCCACTGGTGTCCAGTGTGGATCCTGGCCCACAACTGTTCCTCCTAACCAAAACACCACCAGTGCCCAGGCACAATCCTGTCTCTGGGAAGAGGAATTTAAGCATAATCTCTAGATGAACTAGAGCAGTGATTGTTGTCACCTGAGATGGACAGACAATAACCAACCCAGACCAGAAAAATGGGTTTTGTTGCAGATTGCAGCAAAATTTCTGTTTCTCCTGGAACAGATGAAGCACTTGCTCCGGTGCATATGGTGAGTTCCTGTCACCCAGGGCAGCAGAACAGGCTGGGATGGGCAGGCCACTAAGAACTGGCTTCTTCTGACCAGTCACCATGCTCTGAGTGGGAAAAGCCTCACCAGGATTTGTGTGACTTATCCACAGCAGGACAGGCACAGCCTCCTCCATGTGTCCCAAACTGAACTCCTGTCTTGGAGACCCCTGTGGGTGTGGGCAGGTCCCTGAACACTGCAGCTCCTGGTCTTTAGGGCTCAGTCCATCCCTTGATCAGTCCAGGACGACAGTGCAGGGTAGGAGTGACCTCAGTTTCCCAGCTGAGGGGTTGGGACTGCTCCTGACTAATCACCAGCAAAGGGTGAAGGTTAAGGATCAGTCAGAAGCTTGCAATGCAACCTGGCAGTCATTTGGGGCATCTTCCCTCTTCCTGGGGGGGCATTTTAAAACACTCTGTGCCTAACAGAGGGGTATGCACAGCTTTGACAGTGAGTAGCATGGATCATTGAATCCCTTCTCCTGGACTGATGGTGGGTGATGCAGCCCTTAGCGCTCACAGCCATGTCCTGTTCATGGACAACTGTTTCCCCTCTGGAATGAGTCCCAGGCAGCAGGCTGGCATGACAGGAATCTTTATCTCTGGACCCCTTCTCCTTTGTAGTTAGACAATGGCAATGATTTAATTTTTGTTTCACTTTCTTCCTTGTCACCAACATTTCTTTTGTCCCTTTCTTTCTTTACAAATGTTAATTTCTGTCTTTGTCTCGGCTGTAGCTGTTTCAGTGCATTGTCTTTTGCCAACTGAAATGAAATCCTCCTCGACAGACAGATCTGAGAAAATTAACATCATGCTGCAATTTGGAACAAGCACAGCTGCAGCAGCTGCTCAGCTGAAGTGAAAGAGGCAGAAGAACAACAGGAGTGAAAAGCACCTCCATCCCAGAAGAGCTTTGTGCCACACTCTGCCTGTTTTCATCAGAGTGGCATTCCTTTATGATTTGAAGCCACTAAAAATGCGTAGGGACAATGTTGGGCAGGGTTTTACATTCCTGCTGAATTTGCATCAGCTGGGGCAAGAAGAGGACTGGGAACTCTGGGCCAGTCACCTGTCTATGCAAAGATAGGTCATGGAGCACATCCTCATGGAGTCCTTATCCAAATGTGTGCAGGATGGGGAAGTGATCACAAAGAGCTGGAATGGGTTTACTGAGGGCAAATTAGGGCTTACAGAAAGGCTGGAGAGAGACTTTGGACAAGGGCCTGGAGGGACAGGACAAGGGGAAGTGGCTTCCCACTGCCAGAGGGCAGGTTTGGATGGGATATTATGAAGGAATTGTTCCCTGTGAGGGTGGTGAGGCCCTGGTACAGGGTGCCCAGAGAAGCTGTGGGCTGCCCCATCCCTGGAAGTGTCCAAGACCAGGCTGGATGGGGCTCAGAGCAACCTGGGACAGTGGAAGGTGCCCATGGAATGAGATAAGCTTTAAGGTCTCTTTCAACACAAGCTGCTCTGTGATTCTGTAATTCTATGAAAATGCAGAGCTGCCTCTGTCTCCTTGTCCCATAACACTTCCATTAGCTTATTCCCATTCACACCAATTTGAATAAGACCAGAATGGGCCCCAAAGGGTTAGAGGTGATCACGTTAACTTTTTGGTTTAAAATGTTATAGTTCAGGATCTCAAATTTAACAGAAGTGCTGTTATTACCTTCCAGATTACATCTTACATCTCCAATGTGCACAAATGCACTGAACAGAGGTGGAAGTCTCTCTGGGTTTTGTATGATTTTGAGAACAAAAGCTGAACACCTTCCTAGACCACCAAGACAAATGCCAGAATCAGAGCTAATGAACAGCACAACCAGCTGCAGCTGCAGAACCAGGACATGAAGGAAAAAAGACTTCAGCACTTCTGCTTCCAAAGTGAACTTTCTTCCTTGAGCTGAGCAAAACAGCACTCAAAGAAAGGCTGGCAAAAAGGATACTGATCCCTCAAGTTTCCAGCAGCCACCACTCCAGGGATTTTGGAGGAGGTTAATGGTATTTAGTTATTTACAGGACTGAGTCCAAACAAACTGGAAAGCTCCAACTCTGGGAAGCTGACTGATAATGTTGTGGTAACCAGCAGAATGCCTCAATTAATTCCTCAATTAAATCCTCAATTAACTTATCAGATGCAGGACAGGCGGAGCTGGACAAGGCAGTTGATGCCTCAGCAGAATCCTTTGCCAGGCTGGAAGGAATGTGGAAATCATTCAGGATTAAAATTCCTCTGGCCCATCCAGTTGCCCCCGTGCAAGCACAGCAGGACCGCAGCCCCAGGGTGATGGCAGGGACAAAAGCTTCCCTGATCTGCCCTCATGGCACATCCCCTCCTGCTGCTGGACTCTTGAGGACATGCTCAGCCTTATGCTAGCGAGATCAAAAGGGAGAGAACAAATAAAAATGGCAAGTGCTTCCCCGTGGGGTGGGTATTGCTGATTTTACACTCCCAGGGCCGTTCACTGCTCCCTCTCTCAAACACAGGCAATGGATGGCACCCGTTTATACCTGCAAACAACCCAGGTGTGCTCGTGCAGAGCTTCCCTCTCTTCCTGACCCAGCTCCTCCCACTCCTGACTGAAAGAAATAAATCCTGTTACCCCCCACACTCAGCTCTGTCAGGATTGTGTAACTTGCAGTGCCCCTGCCTGTGTGGGAGCCCAGCACGCAGGGACTGCCTCTCTCTTCACACCTTCAGCCCTTTGAGCTCTTCATGCTTTTGTGCCTTTCACAATGTTGGCCTCTTCTCGGCAAGAATTTGGGTTTACAACCTGCTCACACCTCACAAGGTCCCGTCTGCGTGTGCAGGAATGTTCAACAAAACGAGCTGGAAGCTTTAGTTCGGCTGCAGCACAGCAGGAGAGAGCACTCAATACCTTTGACTTGAGGGTTTCTTCTGTACTTGAGGGTTCCTTCTGTAATGACTCTCTTTTGTGCAAGGAAATGTTATAAATTGAGGCAGGAATTTGTAGCACAAGTGTGTGAGTATTTCTTTATTGTCAGTTAAGCAAAAACAGTATAAAAATTAGCTGTGAAGTGGCCTCTAAGTGAAAAACTCATCACATCTCCATCAGCCCAGCAGAAGTAGAGTGCAAATGGGTTTGTGTCAAGAATACAAATGGTTTTATTTCAGGAGTTTTGATTGAATTAAATAGAAGTTGAAATTATCCTGCAATTGAATTAACTGAATGTCACTGTATTTCTCACACATTTCATAAAGATTTTAAAGAGCACTTAGAGCAGGGTTTTGTGTCCTTAGGGCTGCATGAACAATGAGTGATTTGTCCTTTTCCACGAAGTGCCTTTTGAGACATCTCACACCGGCTGTGTGACACTCTCACTACCAACCAACAAAGCATGTATGCACTCGAAAAAGGGTTGAAATCCCTCAAGTTTTTGCCCTTTCAAAATTAGAAACTAAATGACACAGCTGGAGGAAGAGGCCACCTGCAGAATCAGGTTCAAAGTGCAGGAGTCCAAGAAAATCAGTGGAAGGGAGTAAAAGACCTTTTGGACTGCTGTGGATCCCAGTGCACATCCCTGCACTGTTGTGTCCCTTCGGGGTGCATACATGGATGTCACTGGTGGTGACAGGCTGTTCTCAGGGGCTGTGCTGCTCAGTCAGATGGTGTGTTGTGCTACACCTGCAGTGCACGCACTCAAATGCTTTACTCAGGGCTTTATGTGTTTGATCTGGTGGCTCAAAGCCCATCCAGCTCCTGAAAAAACCACCCAAGTTCTGCTGGTACCCTGTTCCTGTCACCTGCTGCAGCCAGAGGCTGCTTGTTAGAGGCAAAGCTTTTTGTTGGATTTCTTTGACTGTGGACACTGACAAAACCCCCCCCACTGGATGCTGGGGTGCCCGTGGAACTGCCATCTCCCCTGTGGCACAGCAGACCTGTACATGCTTGGGGCAGAGCATGAGCTCAGCTGCCCTATGAGGTTTCCTTGCCAGCTTAGCTTCACCTCTGTAGGAGTCCATCCAGGAACCCCCCAGGGCATTCCTCCTCTCTCAGGGCTTCGTGTCAACCTGCATTTCCTTCATCCTCTCTCTGAGCCTTTGTGTCTTTCCTCCTCTCACCCAGCTTGCCAGGAAGAGACTCACAGGAGTGACACTGTGGGACCTCATCTTTCTCAGCCAGCAATGCTGGCCTGGAAACTCTTCTGCCTGCATATTTGCTCCATACTTCTCCAACCCTCTGCTCATGCTGCTTTCCTCACACCAGTTCCTCTGTTTGCTTAGCACTTTGTCAGTGGAGCTCCTTCTGCCTGTGCTGAGCTGTGCTTTGCTGCTCTCAGGCCAAGGCCAGGTCCCACAGCTCCCACACATTACTGTGCTGGTGGCACACTCTCTCCTGCTGGTGATCACACATGCTCTGCTCCTAAAATGGAAGCATTCCACGTTTTTTACAGACAAAAAAGCCCCAAAAACGAGGGAAAGGGGCATTGGGTGTGAGTCTGTGTCAGCTGTTCTGTGCATGAGAGTGATCTTGCCAGATCTGTGTTGCAGAGTGAAGATGGAGATCAGTTCTCACCCCTTAACTCTGCCAGAAATCCTATGGGACCTCCAGCAAACACGGAGTGCCTTCATCCCTAGATCACAGAATTACAGAGCCATGGAATAGTTTGGATAGAAAGGGACCTGAAAGCTCATCCTGCTCCAGCCCCTGCCATAGGCAGGGACACCTTCCACTGTCCCACGGTGCTCCAAGCCCCATCCAACCTGGCCTTGGACACTTCCAGAGATGGGGCAGCCACAGCTGCTCTGGGTACCATGTGCCAGGGCTTCACCACCCTCACAGGGAAGAATTTATTCCTGATATCTCATCTAACCCTTCCCTCTGTCAATTTAAAACCATTTCCCCTTTTCCTTTCACTACTTGCCTGTGTAAAAAAAATCCTCCTTTCTCTTTTTTCAGAGGCATCTACAAACTTATGGGAGAACCTAACATTTTCTGAGAGCTTCCTGGCTGATCCTAGTCCCTAAAATCTACTTCTTGCACCCTGGTACCTGTTTGCAGGTCCAAACCTTCCCATGTAGTATTGGGAAAAAGCAGCTCCCTTATGTCTTGAATAGAGCTGAGTCCCACACTGAGGTAAGACTATTCCCAGAAGAATGGGAAGACTCAGATGTTCTCTGGTTATGCAGAATTCACCTTTGCTACCAGGCAAATGTTGAGGTGAAAGCAGAGTTCAATCATTACAATGCAAATATTGTCAGTACAGGTTTAAAGACACAAAAATGGAGCATTTGAGCAGAGCTTTAAACAAACTCCAGGTGGGCTGTTTTGTGTGGTCAGTGAGCTGATGGGACATTCATAGTAGTGGCAGAGAAATAGTATTTAAAAAAAATTCCAGTCTTTGACACATCCACAAAAGCATCCTGGATTAGGGACAGGTATAATTTCACATCCCCAAAGCTCCTCAGGGATTCTGGTGCTCCCTCATAGTGGTTTGCTGTGACACACAGGTCTCCTATGCATGGTTCCACCTGATTTTCTAGCCATGGTGGCCTCTGTGTGTGATAACCTGGACTTGACCAGATTCAGTGCCTGTGTGGGGAGAGGGCTCAGCTCTGTCCTGGGCTTTGTCATATGATACCTCAAAATGTCCCTCATGGATCAAGGTTAAGATGTGCTGACAGCCAAAAAGGTGCTGGGGGAACAGTGGCCCTGGTGTGTATTTTAATTCAAGGAAAAATGCTATAGAAAATCAGATTTATTCTTTTCCCTGACTTTTCTGTTGAGGGTATGAATTCTGGGAGGGATGAGGCCCTTCCCCCCTGTGCAGTGCCTCGCCTCCTGCCCTGGGCCTGGCACACCTGGCTGGCATTAATGTAAACCTTGGCCACACTCTGTTTATGTGTGGTACGTGGCAAACAGTGAGGCCAAAACCTGTTTTGCCTCTTGGCACCTCAGTGCTTTGCTGAGTGTTCCTGCCCTGCAGAGCTCTTCAGGTTTGCTGAACCTGACTCTCCCTGGGTGACTGCATTATTTTTCTAAGCACTGAGACCCTGTTCTGTGCCTGGCAGTGACATTCTTGCCCCCATGCAGGTCCCACCAGAGCAATTCTGCCCAGTTACCAAATGCCCAGACAGGCAACCTGTCCTGCACTTTATCACAACATCAAAACACATATCACTGACAAGGTCACAGGGATGGCTTGGGTTTGTTTGTGAACCTACAGGCACACCCTGACATCCCAGGGTGAAGTCATCTCAACAAATCTTCCTGCAGATCTCTCACCTGGTCCTTTCAGCTCTCTGGACCAAGCCTTTTCTTGAACACTTGGTTCATTACCATGACCACGACTGAAGAGCAGCTCTGTGAGATAATTTTATGATGGCTCCTTGTTGCTGCTAGACAGAAAGGGAACAATTAGTCTCCTTGGCCAATAAGAACAGAAGGTGTTACTTGACAGCACATAAAATTTAAGACTTGAAAATACAAACTTAAGACTTGAAAACTTAAGACTTGAAAATACAAACACAAGACTTGAAAATACTTGAAAATACAAACACAATAGTCAGTGAATGAAGATTTGGGCACCAGAGAAAACCCGCAGACAGTCAAGCTCGCAGCATCAAAGAGGCAGGTGAAAATGGACCTATGGAAATATGACAGGCTAAAAACATTAAAAGCAGATGATTGAATGGAAAAGCCAACCAGCATGTTTCCTGTGGGTAGCAGGTCTCTTTTCCCTACACTATTCTTTTTCTTGGATGACTCACTACAGAGTTCTTGTCCCAGGTTTCCCTGGTCTGTACTAGAGGCACCCTACAGGCTGCAGGGCTCACAGACCTGTCACAGCACTGCAAATCATTAGAAACCTAAATCTCATGGTTCATGTACTAGGGCCAGGCAGCTCTCCTGAGAGCAGGGGTAATTAAATTTTGCTCAGTCATGCAGGTAGAGAGAAGCAGCTCTTGATAATCCTGCCTCTTGTCCTTGCATGTCTTTCTAACACACTTCGTGGCAGCTGGCTTGGCCTCTCCAGAATGCATGAACTGGAAATGCACTCCTGCAGAGTGCTGGGGGAGCTGAGGACACTCCTTGGGCTTCAGATGGTCTGTGTGGTTTCTGTCCTCAGAAAAAAGGTGTCACAGAATCACAGGATGGTTTGGGTTGGGAGGAACTTCAAAGGACATCTCGTTTAAAGGATATCCCTTCTGGGCAGGGACGCTGCCCCCTGGACCAGGTTATCTCCTGGCAAAACCACCACCAGCACAGTCCCCTTAGAGAAGAAAACTTCATTTGTTAAGGGAAAACATCTCATTCTGTTTCTACAGCTTCTCCACTCATCAAATCTGCATGAGTCTTTCTGCAGACATGAAGGCCTGCAGCCTACACCAGGCTGGCCAAACAGAGACAGCAGCTCAAGCAGCACCCATCAGCCCTTCAGCAGCAGCTGGCTCTGGCAGCTCTCCCTTTGCTGTGTGCAGGACATGCAGCTCTACCTGAAAAGAGGGAGCCAGGACAGTGCAGGCTCAGCCCCCTGCTCTGGACAGTGTCATGAGTGGAGCTAAAGCCTCACCTCCCTGTGACTCCAGGTACAGAGGGCACAATCCCACAAGTCACCAGTAATGAAAACAGAGAGCTCTGATGCCCAGTTCATTGTAGATAACAAAAGACTGTTCCCAAAAGGTCAGAATCCTTGACTTCATCTTACACAGGAGAAACTGAGGCACAGAACTGTGACAACCTCTCAGGGCTGAGGACTGAGAGCTGGTCTCAGTTCAGCACTCTGTCCAAGGCCAGCACTGGCTCCATCACACAGACTTGAGAGCTTTAATCCCCATCACACACATCTTCTGCAACTGCAGAACTTTTCCTCCCCACCCCTCCTCTTTGGTGACATGCTGTCCTATTGTCATTCACAGTCCTCCAGCCAAAACATTCCCTTCCTAGCATGGATGAGCTCTGCAGCACACCAGAGGGTTCACTCCTTGCCCCCTAGGAAAAAAAGCAGCTCTTCTTCATGGAGAAAAGGAAGTGGAGAGGAAGAGGCCTGAAGGTGAAACCCCCTTTTCTGAAAGAATCAAGGCCTGTGGAAGGATCACAATTCTTCAGTCCCAGCGGCTTTGGGATGGCACTGCAGAGACTGATGGAGAGGGGTGCTGCCAAATGCCCCCCAACATGCAGGGCACGTGTGGTGCTCCAGGATCTGGTCCT
Organism: Hypocryptadius cinnamomeus; assembly: GCA_013400635.1. Taxonomy (NCBI): domain Eukaryota; kingdom Metazoa; phylum Chordata; class Aves; order Passeriformes; family Zosteropidae; genus Hypocryptadius; species Hypocryptadius cinnamomeus. The sequence goes on along the minus strand of VYZP01039692.1, from coordinate 3,655 downwards.
GAGAGCAGCTCTGAGATCCCCACGGGTGTCACCACAGCCTGATCGTGTCCCTTTGTTACTGCACAAACTCTTTTACTGGTCCATTCCACCATCTAGTGGAGATCTCTGAGAAGACAGAGTGCAGCAAGGTGAGAGGGCAAGAGCTGCCATAGGACACAAAGCCATAGGACAACTGAAAATGGAAACCACCTCCAAGGTCATCGAGTGCAACCTCTGCCTGAATCCCACCCTGTTCACAAACCATATCATGAAGTGGCAAGGTTACTGATTTTTTGAACACTTCCAGGGGATGGTGTCTCCACTACTGCCCTGGGCATCCTGTGCCAATGCCTGACCACTCTTTCAGTAAGAAATTTTCCCTAATGTCCAACCTGAACCTTCTCTAGCACAACTTGAGGCCATTTCCCCTTGTTCTGTCACTTGTCCCCTCAGCTGCTCCTCATCAGATTTGTGCTCCAGAGCACTGTACATGTAGTAACAGCTCTTGTTCCTACATAATTTTGTATCTTATTCAAGGTCTGCCCAGATCCTTTGGTTGCTCAGGGTAACAGATGTGTTTACTTTGCACTTAGATGAAAACTTGATCAAGTTCAGAGCACAAGTGTAGACTAGTAAAAGGATTTGAACATTTTACATAAACCCTGATTAATCCTGCAAATGGAGACCTCAAGGAGCCATACAGAAGGGCTCACAGGGATCCTGCTATGTGGAAGTGGGACTGAACAGTGCTTGACACTTGCCAGTGACTCCACATCACCCCTGTGAAGTTTATATAAATCATGAGATGAAACCCAGTGATCAGCACACAATGGAAACCAAACACAGAACATCTTCCCCAGTATGTTCCAATGCCTGACTGGCACTGGATCCTGGCTTTGAACCACGTGCTGATGGGAGTTGGTTAGGAGAACCTAAAAATGGGGATTTTTACAGTCACCTCTATAGAGGGAACTCCAGCATCCTACCTCAGATAGTACACACCTGCACTACTAAGAAAGAACTTCCACCCCAAACCACTGAAGAAGCCTTTCAGAAGACATTTGGGTCACAGCAGGAACTATTTCATTACCACTTCAGCAGTCACAGAGGGTGAATATGGAGTAGGGCAGCTAACAATCACCCTCATGCCTTGATTTTTAGCTGTCTGCAATATTCTGTACTTAAAAATCAGCCAAGATGCTTTTCACAGGTAGTCAGAGACAGAAATGCCCAGGACACTTCAGCAGCACGTGAGATGCTCTACCTGGAGGTGTTCAAGACCAGATAGGACAGAGCTTGGACCAACATGGGATAGTGGAAGGTGTCCCTGCCCATGGCAGGGGGTGGAACAAGAGGACCTTTAAGGTCCCTTCCCACCCAAACCATCCTGGGATTCCGTGATTCCAAGTGTCCTGTCTGTCCTTGGTGATACCAGACTTCTCCTGCCAAGCCCTCTGCTGCTAACAAGGGATGGGGTCAGGGTGGATGGGGATGGTGACAGGGATGTCCTCACCCACACTGCTGCCACCTGGGGCATGTGCAGGGCATTTGGAGCAGGCATCAGTCAGAAGAACATGAGCTGACACCCACCCAACATGATATGAGTGAGACAGGTGCTAAATGTACATCTCAGACACCTGTGGTGATAAGCAGCACTGGTAACAATAAACACAAGGTGTTTTCTCTGCAGTGCTGCCCAGTGGTGGGGTGGCAGCCAGCCCACACTGCAGACCCCACAGGGCTCTGCAAGCTCCTGGATATTCTGTCAGGAACATTCCAGTGCAGGGCCATCTTTAGCCACTTCTTTCACCGGTCTCAGAGAAAAGAGTCACTGTCTGAAAATGGTATCTCAGTCCTGTTGCCACAGATTATCCTGTCACCTTCAGGAGGGACCGTGTAAGAGGAGGCTGTGAATGTCCTGACTGGAATAACTGCATGTATATATCACACATATTATATGATTTATTATTATCTCTGTCATTAATATTATATACATGGAACATCACAATAAGCCTTTCCCTGTACAAATAGGCCCCTAAACTGCAAGGAAGTTCAAGTGAGTGTTGGAGGATTCCAGTCTATTCATTCCTTGCATAATCCCAGTAACACATTAACATTCCCCAGAGCTATGCCAGTCCTCCCAGTTAAATTGTTTTGTTGTGAATCAAATCCTGTTAAATAAACAGAGCAGATCCATTTCATCTCATTTCACATTTCTGAAAGGAAAATATTCAGTCTGTATTTTGCTGAGAGCTGAGAGCAAGACACTGTGAGGGCAAAACTTACTGAGGGCAAAATAAGGGTGAAACACACGTACCCACACACACCTTCACCCACTTCTGCAAAAAGCTGATGTAATTTTGCATAATTTGAGATATTTGTGATCTGACTTTTCTGGGTCACTGTTATTCCACACCATTTAATGTTCACAATAGCTCCCACTGAGTGCAGTTCTCTCCTGAGCACCACGGGATGTCCAACCCCTGAGGCCTTTAATGAGGCACTGAGGAAAGGATTTGTGTGTGCTGAAGTTAATGCTCACATCGAGGTTACACACATCTCCACAAGAATGGACTTCCCTTCAGCTACAAGACACTTGTCTGGTAGCTAAAGTGTAGTGCCTTGTGCCCCACTCATGAAATGGGAAAAGCTGAGATGTCTAAAGGCAGTCCTGGGAGAGCTCAGCCTCCCTGTGCCTTATCAGGATGTGCCACCAGGCAGTGACAGTGACAGCCTGAGCACACACACAGCCCTTGCCTGCTGTCACCCATCTCACTGCCACCAGACCCATGGCCACCATTCTGCAGAAAAGGTGCTGGAAATGTTGTTTTTTAATTTCCCACTTAGGAGCTACTTGTAGGACAGCAGAAAACAGGAAGAGTCCTTTGTGGAGGAACAAATCAGCATGGCCAGGTAATTCTGAAAGCAAATGCTTCCTCCAAGAGGGCAGCAGGCACTGCAATCCTGTGCACCCCTGTGCAGGGTCACCCTGTGCCAGCAGAGAGGGGACAGCCCCAGCCCACAGCAAGGCAAAGAGACATCTGCCCACAGAGCTATCAACACCCAGGGGACATGTCCGTGGGGAAATGTGCTGGCAGGACACACGGACAGTGGGAAATGAGACCAACTGTGACAGAGTCCACCTCAGGGACAGCTGAGGGAGCTGGGAAGGGGCTCAGCCTGGAGAAAAGGAGGCTCAGGAGGGACCTTGTGGCTCTGCACAACTCCTGACAGGAGGGGACAGCCGGGGGGGTCGGGCTCTGCTCCAGGGAACAGGGACAGGAGGAGAGGGAATGGCCTCAGGCTGGGCCAGGGCAGGCTCAGGTTGAATATTGGGAATTTCATCACTGAAAGACTGTCCTGCCCTAGACTGCTCAGGACAGTGGTGGAGACCCCATCCCTGGAAGTGTTCAAGAAAGGTGTGGATGTGGCACTTGGGGACATGATGAGGAGGTGTTAGCTCATCGGCTGGGCTGGATGATCGTGAAGGTCTTTTCCACCCCAGTTCATTCCGCGATCCCACAACCGCTCCCGCCCTCCATGAGGCGCTGAGGGGGCCGGGGCGGGACAGAGGGCGGGGCTATCCCAGCTCCGGCCCCGCCCCGCCCTCAGGCTCTGGGCCCGCCCCCTTCCCTCCCCGCCCCGCGCAGGCGCAGAGGCGCAGCTGGGCCTCATG
>VYZP01039688.1:0-14442 GCA_013400635.1 Hypocryptadius cinnamomeus | reverse complement strand
AGGTCCCACTCAGGACTTCACAGCAACACTAAATAACCAAAAAAATGTGCATGGGGTTATCCTACCCCTTTATTTGTTCACCTTTCCAAAAAGCCAGGTCTTTTTCAGTTCCAGAATTGAATGCTGAAGAAACAATAAATTACGTTGTTACAAATGTAAATGAGAGCCAGAGCAAAAGCTTTTACTCTCTGTTGTCCAGCTAGAGAGGAGCAAGTTGGTTTTGCATAACATTTTTACATGCCAGTCCTTAAGACCATATTACAGAAATTGAGCACAAAAACTTGTGTGTGTTTGTCTTCTAATATGTCCTGGAAAATTTAAGATACCCAGGTGTGTGTGTGTGGCTATGTCTAAGGGTGTCTGTGTCTATGTTTACTGTGTCAGGAGCATCGTGTGGAGCTCCTGGCAGGCTGATAGTCAGCATTAGGACAGGTTAGTTTTTACATAGCAGAGTTGGTGGTGGAGAGAAGCTCTGCCCTAAGGAATGCCAGCCCTGAACTCTCAGCACTCTCAGCATTAGGCAGAATGATTCTCCTTCATTAAGTGTGTTGGAGATCTGGGTGAAATGTGAAAGCACTTAAAAATAATTATTGTACTGCAGATTTTTAATAAAAAACTATTGGAATTCATAAAAGTGCAGTAGTAATGCAAATATTGTTGTGGCTGGTGGACATATCTGAGGTCCCTGTGGGAGAGTTCAAAGTTAGTTAACTCACCTTAGGAACTGGAGCTTTACAGCATCTTTAATCCAAGTTTAGGGACAAAAAACCTGAGTGGCTTTTGGACGAAGGGAGAACTTTAGGGAGGGACAGGCATTTGAGCTGAAAAACAGTCCTTTGCTGCTGTAAGTACAAGCCTGTCCTTAGGCTTTGTTTGTTTAAAAATTGAGGCAGGCCTAGGAAGGGGATGAAAGCTCAGACAGTGCCCCATTGTGTGTGCCTTGAGATGTGCATTCTGCCTGTTCTCATCTAGGCTTCAGCAAGAATCAGGGAGATGTGTATGTTGAGGGAAAAAAAGACTTTTTCTCAAAGTGAAGTACTTGCAATAATTGCACTTTTGCAAGTATCAAACCTCTTTGGTTCCTGTACAAAGGCTGTATATTTGAAGAGTTCAAGGATGTTAAATTGGCAGAGTTCATTGAAAGTGTGTAATTTGGGTCATATTAAAAACCTAAAACACTAATGAACCCCTGTCCAAGAGGCATTCCTTAGGGTGCTGGAGGAAGGTATATGGAATGGAAATATGGGCAGTGTTTGTGCATGAAAAGAATCTAAATAATTTGGGTTTTGTTTTTGCCATGTGTGTAAAAGGAGTGTGTGGATATTGTTTTTACATTGTTTTTAAAGTCAAAGTGTTCCAGCAACTTTATCACAGTCTATTATAAAAACACTGTATGAGTCCAGACTGGTGTAGAAACTGCAGGAATGCTCACGGTGGGACAAAGTTGCCCTTTCACTAATGATTTCAGCACAGCAAAATACAAGTTCAAGCTGTGGGAAATGTTTGCGTGTTGGGGTTTTTTTTGGTCTGAAGCCATGACTTTCAAAAGAACTTGATGAGAAGGTGTAAAGCTTAATAATGCAGGCTTCCTTGTTTATTTTTAAAATTTATTTATCCACTGATTGATTTCCAGAGGCCAGGTCTTTGCTGAAATTTAAATCAATCGGGAACAAATGTGTTCTAAAATTCAAGGTGCAGGTCTTTATTTCTTTTTTTACCTGAGTTGAGCAGCATTATTTACTGTTAGTGATGACACTTATTTCAGTGTCATGCAGTTGTTTTGGGTGTAAATGTGCAACTTTGTGGTTTAAAAAAGCTTTGCTAAGTCCATTTTTACCCTTGTTTTTCTTAATTTATTTCTGTTTTCACATATAATTGAAAATTGTATCAGTGTTTGTGACCTGCTAGGTGCCAGAATTTTTGTTTTCTGTTAAATGGCCAACAGTAGAGTTTAGAATGTGTGATTTATTTGTAAAAAATTGATGCTTAAAAAAAATTTTAAAAGTGACAGTGCCTGATTATCCAACTCAAAAACTGCTCTTATTTATCAATTCATCCACTCAGTTGTGAAAAGCTTTTCCTTTTTTTTTTTTGTTTGTATTTGATTTGTATTGTATTTGATTTGTATTACAGGTAAAGTGATAGCACTCATCCGCTGAAGCAGCAATCAGACTTGTATATTTTGTTTCTAGTTATATTGACCTAAAAGTTTTATTTGTATGAAGTTGCATTAGTAGTTTTATCCATGGGAAGAAGCATTGACAAGTCTGTGACTTTTGTTTGATAGTTGTACGGCAGTTGTGTGGTTTACAAGATCCTTGGTAAACTGATACTCCTGAAAGCACTGAATGTTTCAGTTTCAATGCAAGTCAAAGCAAAGTTACTTAGTTAAGTTGTTTGCTGCTTTGTCTTTCAGCAAAAGAATCTGTGATACAGACAATGAGTAAATATGGTTTTGATCGTGTCTCCTAAATAAGGAGCAGAGAGACTGAACTACAGCTCTGGCTTGGTGGTGTTACAGGCTTTCGTCTTGTGTCAGCTTTGCATGCATTATGAAATCTGTTCATAGCACACAAAAACGCACAAACCGTATTACTGAGCTGCAGGAGCCCCACTGCTGATACATCAAAGAAACCAGCAGCTGTCATCCAGTTTTAGCCACGGTGCTTTTGAATGCCTTAATCCTCTTCCCAAACAGAAGAAGGCAGAGAGAGTGCACTTTCTTTATCCACCCCCTTTCCTATTTTTTTGAAGTTTTGGTAGCAAAATCCAGAAGCTGTGTTCAGCAGCCATCACTGCATGGCACAAGACATAATTTTCTTTGCATCTGATCTGGACATTTGAGTCTTCATGTATGCTAAGCCCTTCCAAATGTACTTTTTATTAAAGTTAGAAATTACTCATTTTGTGTTTATTCCCAGGTGCTCAAAGTATCAAAGTGATTATTCAGTTATACTTCATTTTCATTTTGGTTTCCTTCAAACTCCTTCTTTTTTGTTCCCTTTCAGTTGCTGAAGGGGTGTATGTTGGGATTGTACTCAACACCTGAGTTACAGGAAACACGTCTACCATTTGAAATAATATGTTTTACTTGGTGTGATTCCACATTGTCAGTTTGGTTTTTTTTTTAACGATACAAGTTTTACAAGACAGTTACTGCAAAACAGCTTCCTTAAGAAGTGGGCAAGATATACTACAAATATAAGTTTAGTCTTTTAGAGCTTTTTTAAGGTCTATATGATGCAGTGTCCTGTCTCCAAAGTGAGTCATGGCAGAAGTCAGGGGAAGGGTACGAGAGCTGAGCAAGAAAGCAGTGATGCTTCCCTGACATACTTTCCTGTCTCAATAGCACTTCCCAAGACAGAAGCTGTTCTTTGAACTGTAAAAACATACAGGTTTTTCTTCTTCACTAATTTGCCTAATCACTTTCCCCAGCTGCATTTTTAAATAAATATGTATAAACATATATCAAGGGTTTAGCATGTGCAAAATTTTTATATTGAACCAAGTTACCAAAATTATTGGAATAAATTATAAAATAAAGTGGTTTATATATTGGGTTTTAAATTTGTTTTTTTGTTTATTAACCACTGTCTTGCAAAGTGAATTTGCACTGCAAAATAATCCCAACAGAGGAATGAAGTACACAAGTATAAAGCTATCAGACTACAGCAATCATTAAATCGTCTGTCTAGATAAACTAATGGGAAACAGTTTTAAGTCTTTGCTAGCCTCCAGCCTCTCAGACCAAAAATACTTTGTTGTGCTGAAATAAGTAAGCAGCTAGAGTAACATTTAATGTTTTAAGAATCCCTTTGTGTTGTCCTATTTCCTCAAACAAAGTTTCAAAACTCTGCAGTAAAAAGTGTGTCGACCAGGATCGTACCGAAAGGCAGATTAGAGAGAATGTCATTTGATGACAAGGTTTGGTATATTTAGAAATGCTCCTGTTATTAAAGTTGCTGCTGTGCCAACTACTCCTCCACTGGAGTCTGCTAATTTGTGTGACATGCTATCTATCCCAACACACAAGGAAGATCAGAGATTACATGCAATAACTCCAGTCCTACTTCCGTTGTCAGACAAGGATCTCCCAGCAGTGCCATTACCTTCTTGTGGTTTACTATTGCAATCCCATTTTCCCTTCCCTCTTCATTAATACCAATTTTCAAACTCCTCAGTTTGAAATGCCATCTACTTACAGCTTTAAAATTCCAGAGGCTTTGATATTGCTCATAAGGAAAATAGCTAATGTCAAGAGAGAAAATGTGCATTTGTCATCGTGGGATGTTCACGACAATCTTTTCCTAGCTCACACTGAGTAAGAGGTCATTGGTTTGCTTTGCTCTTGACAGGGCACAAATAAGAAGCCTCAATTCAATGAAAAATTGAGGTACAACCTTATCACTATGGAATACAGTTGGCAGTTTCAGTGGCCTCCACAGCTGTGCCATAGGCAAAGGAGTTCTTGTGGGCTGTTGTCCCAGTGCTCAGTGAGTAATACTGGAACATCCACAGCTGTGTCCAGACACCTCTCAGGTCAGTGAAGAGAACTGCCCTTCACAAACTGAAGAGCACCTTCCAAGTGTCATTAAGCTGTGAGAGGAAGAAGGCATCTCATGTTAGTTTATGCTTTCTTTGAATTTCTTCCTACCCGCCCCACAAAAAAAAGTCATGTGTGTGCAATATAGTCTTACAAAGTAGAGTAATGTTGTTTTGGGGTTTGCAGTATCAGAAGGAAGAAGGGAAAATAACCTTAAAAGGTCCTGCTTTGTTTTTAAATGATGAATTTTTGTTTCAAATATTGAAATAAGAAAACTGTAGGTATGTGGTATGAGCTGCTCTTGCTTGTTCTATTCTGTATTACTCAAGTGCTTACTCAAGTGTTACTGTAGGTATTAGCAGATCACTTTTCTCTTTGATTTTGATGTTTATTGCCCTCTCAGTTGCTGGGTTTGTTATACAAACACCTGAAAAGGTTGTTCCTCACTTGACCTATTCGTTCATGTAAATGGCATTAATATATATATTTCTTTTTTGTTTTTACAGGTTATTGAATCACTAGGGATTATTATATATAAAGCCCTGGACTATGGTTTGAAGGAAAATGAAGAGAGGGAATTAAGTCCTCCACTGGAGCAGCTTATTGACTACATGACTAATGCCACAGAAACAGATGGGAGTAGGGATGAAGGATACGATGCTCTGGATGAAGGAGTGGAGGATGACGATGATGACAAAGAAGAAGTTGAGGCCATTCACTCCTATAAAGATGTCATGAAGGTACAGTAGTGGGCAGTTTATTGTTCTGTCAATGAGAAAACTCTGTTTTCTGCATTATTATTCTGTGTGATACTGGCTGTGTCATCTTCTGATTTCCCTGGTCCTTTTATAAGGTTTGTTTGTGAAAATGGCATGCAGCATTATTTCAAGTTTTACAGTAGGCAACAGAAAATCCATGATCAACTTCAGCATTGGATGTGCCATTAATATCACAATCTGATTTAATCCCTGCACTGGATAGTCAGCCTTCCAGTGTAAACATCTGTTGAATTACTTTGTGTACTCTTGGATACTTCATGGTGTGTTTCAATTAATTCACCTTTTCATTAGCAGGTTATTAGTGTAATTATTTCTTATCAGTTCCTTCCTTGCCACCCTCCCCTCCTGAAGCACAGCAGTGTTTTTGTATGAGTAGCTTATTTGGATGGAGTGAGTCAGGACACAGTATTTCATTGGTGATCATTATGGTTGCAGTTCTTGACCTGAGTGGTGAAATTCAGAAATATAGCTTATGAATTTTAATTGTGACAAGTTCTTTAATGTTATCTGGGCGACTGTGAATAATCATTTAAAAGTATTACCTTCTGTTTTCTACAGGGTAATCTGTGCATGTTTTAGAGCCCAGTGAGCTCTTATTACAGACAGAGGTATTAATAAGCATGGTTAAAAAAATAGTGTAATTGGCTTAACTCATAAAAAACCTGATATTAATACAGGTTGGAAAGCATTATGCTAACTTCTACCAGAGGATTGAGCCATTTATAGTGCTTCTTCTCAAATGCAATCATATCTAAGGACCAGGAGCTTAGTGCACTGCATAACTAAGTGTCATGGTGGAAGCTGAGACTAGAGGAATATCCCAAATAGCCCATCAGAACACATTGACACAGGAAAATGACCCCACTAAAACCCTTCAGTTCTGCTGGGTTAACAGCAGAGAGAAACTCTCGGGAAACTGGAGGGGAAGTAACTTTAAGATGCTTTTGCATCCTCCTTGCATCAGAAGTAATGCTAAATGCTTAATGCCTTTGTTTTTCCTCCCTCCCTCAGAGAAGCAGAGGCCAGAGGGAGAAATGAATGAAATGATCTTTTGCTCCCTGTGATGGGGAGGGCCTGGCTGGCTGAAGTGCTCTGCCCTTCAGGCCCCTGCCCCTGCCAGCCTTGCTGAGTTGCTGCATGCAGGTGCTTTGCTCTCTCCTCCCTCTGCCTCTCCCTGGCACTCACCCCAGAGGGGGCCAGTTAGATTGATAAGTGAAAGTTTCACTTAGTGCAGAGGCAGACAAGACCTTTTTATACACAGAGCTGAAGACAGTGGCTTTGTGGAAGTGATCATTTTGCAAGTTCTTTACTTGATTTCTGCAAAAAATAAAAGATAAATTTGGAAAACTTTGCTGAAATCAAAAGTGATAAGAAAATTCAACAGATTTTTCAACTGTTAAGGCCATGGAATGGCATTCTGTTCATTTGGCTTTGTTAATATTTCTGCTAGTCTGAGCTATCTGCCTGTTTCTATGTTTTAAAATCAGCATCTTACATTTTATTTCTTCATCATATTTTGTTAATAGTTTTATATCATCCTGGACATGTACTGCTTCTGTGACTTCATCTTAGTAAACTGAAGGTCAGCTGTCATTTGTACATCATCCTGACTTTTACTCCTACATCCCTTGGAATTCTCTTTCATTTCAGTTGTTATTTTTGCCTTAATTATGTGCTGCAGGCTTAACTCTGCAAGTTACCTTTATTCCCTACTCAGTGTTATTATTGCATTGAGAGGACTAGAATGGCAGCATTGTTCTGCCATATTTTTGACATGAGTGCAGATTTGCAAGATCTTTTTTTTCTTGACTTAATACCTTTTTAGGGGTCAGACCATCTTCTGCATGTGACTTTCTCTTCTTTTTTTCCCCCCACCAGCGGTGGTAAAATGTTAGAGGCTACACCCTTATTTACCCAGTAACTGTTTCTCAACAGTAGTGTGTGGTCTTGTGACCATGAGGTTCTCTTATTTTAAGGTCCTCTTGGCAAGACTCACTGTGAAGCTTTTTCCTCCGCAGTTTGTAGTGAATGCTGAAGCAGGTTTGCTCATTGAATTGAGAACTGTTGTTCTTACCTCCCCTGCATTCTCTACATCACAAGCTTGGAAAATGGTAGAGATGGTATGTGTGCTACTAATACTGATTTTTAAGGTTTTTAACTACGTAGCCTCCAGTCTGGAAATTATTTTGTCCTTGAAAAGTGATTATATATGGTTCCTCCTCCAAAAACTATCTTTGTCTAGCCACTAAAACTGAACTTTTCACCATTAATCACTAACTTGGGTGAGCATATTTTGTGATTAAAACACAGAGGTAGTTAAGATACATGTCAGGTTTTTCTGTAATGTGATGTAAGCAAGGTCAATCCTGCACCCTTCCCCTAGCCTGGAAAATGCTGAGTAATATGGCAAACACTGATTCCCAAGGACTGGGAAGAGGGTAAGTGCTAAATAGTACTGCCAAGATTATCATTGGCAAAGCCAGTGGGGAAGACACAGACAAACTATTGTGCTGCTTCTTGGTATATTTGGCTGATTTAGGTTCTGGTTTCCTTGGCAGGACCAACCTGCTGCCCAGACTTGACCTACTGTTTTTAAAAATGCATCTGTGAAGAGAGGAGACATTGGTTACCAGAAGATTTTAGTCTTTGATATATTTCTGATTTGCCAGCCCTGCTGGAAATGAAGGGAGACATGGAGACAGCAAAGACTGGACATTTTCAGACAGATGCTTTCCTTGTTTGAGTCTCTCTCCCCACCACATCCACTGTGTGTACACACTGTGCTCTGTGGTTCAGGAAATCTGTACGTGTGGGGAGTGCCAGCTTGGCTGTGCATGTACATGAGGCACAGTTATCCCAGGGACTGGGAACACAGGTTGGCAGCTCACATACCCCTTGGGAAGCCTTGGTCGACAGAATAGACAGGGAAGGCCTGGCGTGCTGGGCAGTGTTGGGCTTGCTAAGGGTGTGGGAAGCCCTGTCATGTGGCACCTTTATCACAGCATGGGGCCCTCCCTGATACTGAGACAAGATGATGCAGTTTATCAACCTCTTCCAGAGTGTGCTCAAACCCTAATTCCACTTCTAATCTTAACATTATCGCACTCCTTATCCCACAGATCTCTGCAGACAGATGGTTTAAACCAACAACATTTTTTGTGTTAACCCAGAGGCACTTTCTAAGCTGCGATTTATCAATATCTGCTGGCTTGAGCCCCAACCCTAAACCCAGTTACAATATTATACTTCATTCTGGGTCTACACCCCTTTCTAATTCTAGATTTAAGGTAACCTCATAAGGCTTTGATAGCAGGTTTTATTCTGTGCTGGTATTTGTTGGGCTGAACTGCCATCCTAGCCGGTCATTTCTTCCAGATTTGAACATCATTGTAGCCAAATTGCAACTGCCAGACTAGACTTTACTTCAGCCCTTCTGCAGAGTGGACGTGTTGTAGAAGTGTTGTCAGTTGTGCCTGCAAGTCACAACACCAACCTTTGTCACTGCCTTGATACCTTTTTCTGCAGGTCTTGTGGAAGGTACAGAAAGGAGGCAGCGCCTTCCTGAACCAGTATCTTTCTCTTTCTTGTGTTCACCTTTCATCCCAAAAGTTAATTCAGCTTTTAACAGGAACCTTATCTGTAGCTAAGCCACACCTTCTTGTCTAGGACACAAATACAGGTGGATGGTCTCTGGTGCTCAATGGCTTTGGGTCCCAGTCTTACCTAGTTGCTTTTAAGAAGTTCAGTAATAGTGTTTGTTAATTCTGGCCAAAAATAAACTGTCATGCAAGTGCTGCTTCACAAAGGTGAATGAGTGGCCCAGGTCCCATAATAAACAAAACTCATACATAGAAAATCTCCTTGCTGACTTAATTTGCATGAAATTTTTTTTCAGAGCAGCATAGTTGTGTTATCTCGCTATAAAAAAATGTAAACAATATTTTTATTGGTAGAAAACTATGTTTGGGCTTTGCAAAGAGGAAGAATAAATTGTTTCTCCCAACCTCAAACACTCCTCCTCTGCCATTTCAGTTTTTTTAATCGCTGGCATGGTCATGAGATGAGAAACTTGTATGTCTAGGTGACTCATATGTCTTGGTAGTTCAAGGATATGGCTGACTCCTTTCAGCTGGAAGGAACTGAAATTTACAGTGGTGATATTGATCTGCCTCTGTTTTATTTTGAGTACTCTGATAGTAGAACAGATCTACCATCTATGGTATGTGTAGGATTATAGGGGAAAAGAAGAGAAAAGTATGTGCTGTCTCAATGCAATTATAGGCAGGATAAGAAGATCTACATTTAGATCTAAGTATTTTGGAAACTCCCTTCTGAGTCTGAGGACTATTGTCATATAGATGCTGTGACCCCATGTAAGTATAATATGGGAACCTGCCAGAGAGGAACCAGAAAATGCAGTTAAAAACAAGTCAGGGTATTTGTTTATGACAGACAGTTAAAGAGTTCATGGTAGTGGAATTCAAAAGCCCATAATTTTGTCTAGTCCAAGCTTAGTAAGGTGCAGCTTTCTGTGAGTGTAATTCAGTTTAAGGCTGGGCTGGCTTAAGCATTTTTGTATGAGCCTGAAATTTATGCTTCATTTCCAAACAAGCAACTTGTAGTGTATGCTGTAACTCTGTGTGAAGCTGGTGATGATTTGGAAACTTACTGAGATGGTAAAGTAAGTCCCAGATGTTGCTAATTCTTTTATATCAAAAAAGAATGCAGCAACGTAGGCCATTTGTGAAAATGCTCTAAAAAGACAACAACTGATCGTTTCCTTTCTCTGGAATCCTGTACTCACATGTTTATGTGGTAGTCTTTATCTTGGTGGATCTCATTTTAGGAAAACATTATTTTCGTCTCATATGCATGGAGAGACATTGAAATTACAGTGGGTTGGAAGTCTTCAGTTCTCTTGACTTTTGTTCTCACAATACTTGCTGGCTTGAACAAAAATTTATCATTTTCCACTCATGGATCTCCAGTCACATAGACCTGCTGTCTAAGACCCCTTTTGTAATATTGGGAAACGTCCTGTCCTATCTGTTTGAGTCTCTGAAAGTGCAGCCATCTAGTTTTTGTACCTCTTAAGTTCTGAGGAAGGCAGGTTCTCCTTTGGCTGTTCCTTTTTTGCAGTTTAACTCTCTGGGGACTGTCAGCTAGAAAGAAACCCCAAAATCTCCCAAAGTCACTTTGTAAACAGAGCCCCATATCATACTGCAGTGGCAGGACACCATCAGTGGCTGCCCCTGGGCAGTGTGGGCCTCTGAAGGTGGAGTTTCATGGTGCTGCTCTGACCAGGTAGACAGCTTGTGTCAGCACACGTCCTGGCCACCCTTTCTCTCTGCTGCATTGACAGAAGTGGGAGCTCTGAGCAGTGAAGTCACAAGGACCAGGGCTCATCTCCTATGCTCAGGAGGTGATCGTGTACTCAACCATTCCCTTTGGGACTCCTACAAAACAGTCACCAAGATTGGGCTACCAAAGGAATGTATGGATCTTGGCCGAATAGGACCCATCCACAGGCCTTTTCTTACTCTTTCACCATGCTTTGAGAGAACTTGGAGTTGTCTTAGAAATGCAGTAAACCTGCTGCTTTTGTCCAAGCAAGCCTTGTGCATCATGGTTATTCATTCCAAACACAGAGTGTTTCTTATGTCTGTGCTGTCACCTTTGCTGGGACCTTTGTCACCTATGTGTCGTCAAAGCATCCCAAAAGTTTATTTGTTTGCCTTTGTTCTTTAATCAGTTCTTTCATCTATTTTGTGCCACAAACTATTGTGCAGGTGCAGAGTAAGCAGAGCTCCTGGCTGAGTCATGGCCTGAGCCAGTGTTGGAAGTCCCGTGCTGTGCAGGCCAACAGAGCTGAGCTGAGGACCGACTCCGCAAAATTAAGCAGGAGTGTCTCTCTGCATGTTTGAGTGTTTGTAATGTATGAGCAATATCTCCATGTTGCTGGTATTAAAAGAAAAGTATTTAACAATAATAATAGGGCTTTGATATGAGGGGCTTGTACCTGATGTACTTGCGAGGAAGTTGTCCCTCGAGACCTTGGTCTTTCCATTTAAAAAGAAGAACTTTTTGTCTTCCTTACTTTAATTATTCTTGGAAACATTCCTTCCATCGGTATGGGCTTAGATAGATAGGAGTGTCTTACTCCAGGCTGGGAGACAAAACCAAATGACCTTTCCTGCAATGATTTATAGCTCACAGTAGCACATCTACACTGGTTAAAAACCCTTGTACCCATAATTCACATAATTATACTGGTATAACCTGTCTAAGGTCTAAAATAGTCTGAGGAATCCAAGGAGTTGTCCAACAAAAACAGGAAACACAGATGGGGTGTTCAGATTATTTTTGTGTATGGGGAGGTTAGAATACACCTGAAATTTGTGTGTGGGCCCTTATGCATCTAAAAGAGGCACAGTAGGGCAGAGACTTTTCCCCTCTGTCTCTTTTAAGCTGTAATTATTATAAATAATTTATACAAGGGTAAAAATAAAGTTCCATATTTTAGTGCAGGTGGAAGGATTCTTTGGTGGTAATGGTGGCCCATAATGCATAACAGGCAGAATTTGTCATGACAGAGCTCCAGTTATCCCATAACAAATACAAGTTTGAAACATGCAAAGCATTCTGTAAGAAATAATACATCTGAAGTATCAAAGAATCTGTGTGAGCCTGCGCTGCCTAAAATATACCCTGGAGACTAAAGTAGATCAATGAGTGTTTAGTTTCACAAGGTGTGTTCTGTTTGATCAGATTAATTTGAAATTCTAAGTAATGACTGGAAATCAGGGTAATGGTCAATTAACACAGTAAAGCTGTAGAGACCCAAAACAAAGTAGGAAAAGAGCAGAGCCACTATTACAAAAAAGGACCTGTATCTTCTCTGCCCTACAGATTAACTGCAGCACTCAGCAAAGCAGTGCTGCCTGACCTGGCCAAAGCTGGAGGGATCTGCCTGAGTCTCCCTCTCCAACTCTTAACCTCCCCTCTTCTCCAGGTGTTAAAACTGATAAGTGCACAGAAGGCTGTGACGGGTTTTTCAGACTCACTGTCAGCCTGGTAAAGGCAGTAGATCTGCTCAGAAAAATTAGCCAGGACAGCAGCTTGTCTTACGTTAGGATTTGGCCAAGGTTCATCTTGTCAGAATCCTTTCTACCCATGGAGGCTTGGCAGAATTGGATGTTTGTGATGTTGCTGGTAGCTTTTTATCTCTGCAGGCTCCTTTAGCTACTTTAAAAGTGAAGGCCATTCTTACACAGGCTCACACGACATCTTCTATCGTGCCTGTAAGGTGCAAGTGTTTGATTTATATTCCACGTAACGCCAGCATCCCACAGGGGATAACCCATGAGGAGTTTCCAGTGTAGCTTCCCAGGACCCCCTGTATTACATACAGTACGTGTGGGATACGTGCTTCAGTGGACAGGTGAACAAATGGTGACATGCAAATCTGATGGGCAGTGTTCTCATGTAGTATTATGTGCTGCAGATTCCCAGTCACTGCACTCACTGACCGTGTTCAAAACAGCAGATGAACTTATTTCTGCAGTTTTTATGTTGTGCATCTGCAGCTCATTTGAAATAGGCGCTGTGGGTGTTCTTGTAGCTCTAGTGCTCTACAGGCATGAGAGAAGCAGGACTTGTGGGGTGGGGGAGAACTTCTTAATTAGTCTGACTGATTTAGCTGGGGTCAAATATGTTACACCTTCCAGGCTGAAAGAAGAGGTCCAATGGCAGAGTCTACGAGTGCTTGTCCTCTATAAATTGTGGAGTCCCTAACTTCTCTGAGATGTTAGAGCCTCACAATACATCAGCCTCTTCAGGAGAGAGGTTAAGAGGAAAAGTGGCTGTGGAAGTTTTGCCTTTTCTAGTTCTTGCTAGGAAGTAAATCACTGAATATGAGCGTGCTGAGAAGTTTATCTTGCTGATAGCAACCATGTAAAAAACGATGTGTATTTCAGTTGTCACTATTGCCAGTCCAGAGTCACTTCTAATGGTATAATTGCATTGGCAAAGAAAACAGAAGCAGCATAGATGCTGCAAAATTACTTAACTCCTTGCAGAGGCATATTGTCCTGTAACAGCAACATGGGAAAAATAAAGAAACGGAGGGAGGGCCCTTTAATTAAGCCACTGTGATCTTCTTGCTTTTGAATTATTCAAGAGGGAGCCTTGGGCTTGAGGCAAAATTTCTTTTGGTGCATTTATTTCAGTGCCAGTAACAGAATAAAAAGAAATTAAACATTTGGAGGAAAGGTCATAGAATTTATTTAAAAGTACCATTAATTTGTCAAAAATAATAATCACTTTCTCTTATCTATGCGATTTTTTTAGTATGCTCTTGACTACTGTGCTCCCATTATACTATTTTGTGCTCTCTTTTGCTTAGTGTACTGTTGCATGCTGTATTTTAGAAAAATATTTAAGTGAGATAAAGTCATTTGATACAAAGAAACAAACAGTGTCTACGAGACTCTGTTGACCCCTGAAGATCCACATCTAAAAAGCAGGATATCATATTTATCCCAAAGATTGGTCTGAAGACAGGGCATGTTTTGCATTTCTTAGTAAAAGGTTTTTTACAGTAGGTTTTTGTTTAAAACATTTACTTCCAACATCCCTAACTAGTGTTGTAACTGAAGCACTCCTGAGAGGCAGCTTTCAAAAGATTCTTGTCTGCAGGATGCATGGCCCTGAGTGTGTTTTAAGTGATAGATTTGTAAATATTTTTAATGAAATAACAGAATGGGAAAAGCAGTACTCTTCTGAGTGATGGCTTCAGGGCACTTCTCATGTAGTTTCAGGTTTGCCTCACTGCAAACTTTGGGCCATACATTCCAAAGCTTCTTCACACGTGGGTTGGGTATGCAGAATTGTGGAGAATGATTTGAATGTTTTAACCTAGTAGCCTTTCAGATAACTCACACCTGAATCAAGTGGTCCCAAGAGATAAATTCCTTGAATCTACTGAGCTTGGCAGAGCTTTTAGTGAAGGGAAGGTGTAGGGCAGCCTGGATGCTATAGAAAGATAGCAGGCATGGGAATTTGGGGGTTTTATGTGAGGAGACAAAGCAAACTGGCAGCACTTAGTAGCAACCACGAGTA
>VYZP01039680.1:813-14846 GCA_013400635.1 Hypocryptadius cinnamomeus | reverse complement strand
ATTGCAGAGGATTCTAGCGTCAGTGTTAAAGCGTTCCTTCAACATGGGATAACAATTCGCTATGCTTCAAAATTCTGTTGCTCCAGTGGGTAATCATGTAATCATTATCATCTTATCTGTAAGACAGTAATAATTTTGCTGCTATGGGATGGGAGGGAGCATTGTAAGGATAAACCTATAACTACTTAGAATGTAAAGGGATATTGCAATTAGAGATGCTAGGAAAGATCTTACTGATAAAAAGTGGAGAGTTCTTCCTGAAGATACAACAATTTGGAGGACTGAGTTCAGATTTTAACAGGACAATGCAAAACAGCTTTGAAAAATGGTTTGGTTTTTTTGTCTCTTTCTGCTGTGCAAGACTACGTACACAGGAATAAAATGAATGGTTCATAGCAATAATGTGCACTTCACTTCTCTTTAGACACTGAGCTTTTATGCAGTTGTTTAAGGGGGCAAACAGAGCTTTGGCCTGTGGTAAAACTGTGAACAATGCACAGATTTGTTGAAAGTTTCAAAGAATTTGTTTCCTTAAAGATCTTTTTCGTTAGTTAAATCAATGTGTCAAACCACAAGATGGAGTTAATGCAGTTTGTCAGAGAGACTTATGCTTTGTTTTATGCCAGAGTTGTCAAATTCATGTCACAAGAAGATTCCAAGTTAGCAATGGCAGACATTAATAAAAGTTGCCGTAAAATACATTGTGCTTGAAAAAAAATGAAATAAAATGTTCTGGTTCAGGGGTTAGTCAGAATGGAATGCACTACATTTGTCAGTAAATGATACATGAGGTGGAACTGAAATGTCCCAAATATATTTTATTACTCTTTGGAACTGTCTTTGTTTAAAATTCCTAATTTGTGCATAAATGTTTTGTTTCAGAGAGAAAGCTGTAAGATGGGAAATGATGTGACAGGTTTAATTATATTTAAGAGAATACAGAGGAGATCAAAGCCAAAGAGATAAAAGCTGCAACTACTGTGTGGGCTGGAAACTTCTTGTGAATCATAAGCACTCTTAAGTGTAGTGCTTCAGAGGCAGCTGTCCTGAATTCAGGACAGAGGCACAGCTGAAATGGAAATTCTCTTTTTACTGTGTTTTATGACCTGTATTGGCTGCTCTTGATGAGTCCTATACTTAGGCAGGCACCAAAATGTCTGGGAACATTTACAAGAAAACAGTAAACCCAACATTGCTACCTCAGTCAGCGGCTCCAAAATAACCCTCCAGGGGCAGAATTGCTGTGAGCTCTTTGCAGAGATGGCATTTGACTGTGGGCCAAGAAAAACCTTGTATCCACAGAGGTAATCAGAACCCCCATGGCAGTAATGACTCTGTCACAGTTTTTGTTAGCTGTTAGGAATTAGGAAGGAATGGGCTTCCTCCACCACTACCTTTTTATTGGTGCTATATGATCTATCACTAAATTAAAGTTATCAAACTTCTGCATCTCCTTTGTGAAAGACAATACTTAATAAAGGAAGTGTAAGCCAAAACAAGATGCTGCTAGTATTTCAAGCAAAGATGCATCTTCACCGTTTTGCTTCAGTTGTTTTACTGTAACTCTACTAATCCAATATACTCTGCTCTCAAAGCATTGCTGCTGCATTCCCCTCTTCAGAGAAAAAAAAAAAACAGAATCCCTACACTTCTCCGTGGGAAGTTTCTCCCCACTCTGTTCCCCAGCCTCTGCACCCTGATCTTCTAGACTCAAAGATCCTGCAGATCCAGTGTGCCACCAACTCAAGTTTCTTGAGGAGATTCCTTCCCTTCTTGTAGATGGGCATGGCAAGTTGTCTGTTGCTTCTGCTCCAGAAGAAGAATAAAAGGCATTAGNAAGAAGAATAAAAGGCATTAGGCTGCCTTGGACTTGGGGCATTTGATTGAAAGGAAAGAGCAAGTCTTTTTCTTGGAGGGTGGAAGTCAGGTGCACAGTGAGGTGTTTTGAGGAGGTGGAATCTGTTGTTGGTGCATGTGGTTGAGTAAAGCTGTTGTTAGAAATAAATTGGTAATCAATGTTACCAAAGAACTGCTGGAAGTAACTCACCTCTGAGCCGCTGTCCAGAGTATTTCTCTTCTCCTCTGCCGTTTTTTAGACATAGCGTAGTTCAGTTGGCTTCTCTGCACATCTGAAAAGCCCAGTCAAGAGGATGAAGTAGAAATGCTCATAATCATCTTAATTCAGTCCCAAGCTTATAAAAGTCATCACACCAGGAAGCATGGCTGCATGTATTCTATTTTTTTCTGTTCCTGCTGCTGTTTATTAATGTGTGTGTAGAAGAAGATGGTAGGGATGAAACACCTTTCCTATGAGGAAAGCCTGAGAGAGCTGACATTGTTCAGACCGGAGAAGAGAAATCTGGGGTGACCTTTTCACAGCCTTTCAGTACCTAAAGGGGGCCTAAAGAAAGCAGGAGAGGGACTTCTTACAATAGTGTGCAGTGATAGAACAAGGAGGAATGTCTTTAAACAAAAAAGAGGGCAGGATTAGATTGGCTATTAGGAAGAAATTCCGTAACGTGCAGGAGGTGAGAGTCTGTAAAATGTTGCCCAGAAAGAAATACTCCAACTCTGGAAGTGTTCAAGGCCTGATTGGATGAGTTCCTGAGCAACCTGGTCCACTGGAAGGTGTTCCTGTCCATGGCAGCAGGGAGCTGGAATTAAATGACCTTTCGTTCCCTTCCAATCCACACCATTCTGTGATTCTATGACAATGTAAACATGCACGTCTAGTAAGTGCTGTCACATGTTCTTGCAGTCACTTGAAATGTATACACAAAGACTGAATGTTTCTTTTTTTCTCTCCCACAGAGCAGACTATACTCAACAGGAGCAATGGTACTGCTGCAGAAGGAATTCCTGGCTTTCTGGGCACTAGAGGCTTGTAAACCACAATTAAAAAATTTCTGGATTCTTCTTGGAATTATTTGCAGCATGTGCAGTGAGAAGAGCGTGTCAGAGACACATGGATCTGACCAGAGTGTGCAGGTACACGAGATCACAGAAACTGCCACGTCAAGGCTAATACACGTAGAGCTATTGATCTGTTATTACAGGTTCAACCAGCTCATCTAAAGTGTAATGAAACTGTGCAGCCTTGAAGCAAACACATTCATAGTGGTGCCACTGGGGTCTGTGTCAGAATCTACTTCTTGTTTGCTCACGTAGCAATAAGACAATTTCAACACAAACTGGCCAGGGAAAACCCTGGGTAGACTAGAGGACCATAGATGCTATGATCTTTTACTCTTTTCACATAAAAGAGAGTGATTTAATACATATAAATTTTGGTTAAGGTTTGTCCAACTCTCTGCAAAATTTGGTGCCTGTCCAGAGTGTTCTATGCTGCTTCTAGAGGCTTCATTTTGTTATTCATGTTTATGCCCAGGGGGACTATCTAATCATTTGAACATTGATAACTGGGCAGGAGAAAAAGGATCAATCTCTGTGATGTTTTTAGTAGTACTTATTTGCGGCAGTCATCCTGGAGAGAGGTTGTTATATGGCATATCAATACCAGTGGTTGTGAAGAATGTGAAAGTGCATGAAAATGAAAGCTCTAGGAATTTTATGAAGTAGAACTGATAGGGATCACTTCCAGTATCAGACAAGAACATTTTTTACATGTGCTCCTGGAAAACATTGAAAAGAATTTCAGAAGCATGTAGTATTTTTAATGTAGCTTTTCCAGACACTACGAGACAAAAAGTTGTGTGCACAAACTTTGAGTGGCAAAATATGTACTGCAATCATTTAATAGATAAAAGGGGTGTGTGTGTTAACAAACACAATATATCAAACCACTTTCTTTCCGCAAGGGAGGCTGTCCAGGTTTTTGTAAGAGGATTTTTTTTTTATCTCTTGTATCTAAACAACTAAAAAAGGAAAGGAGTCTTATGAATAGGATAGGGCACACTTCATACACACAGAATATACTTTCCTGTGCATATCTAGATGGTACACATTGAGTCACTTCTGCAGCTCTAAATTTACATAGCAGTGTTCCTAAAGCCATTAGACACAGCTTACAACTTCAAACCAACATTTCAGCATCTCTGAAGCACAAACAGTTTTTCTTGAAGCTGCGTGAAAGCCCGCATTTTCACAGTCCCTTTATGTTTAACCTTCTGGAATCAATACGAGCTTTTTCCCTGCCTCTCCACTCACTGACAGCATCAAGAAGGCTA
Source organism: Hypocryptadius cinnamomeus (assembly GCA_013400635.1). NCBI lineage: Eukaryota > Metazoa > Chordata > Aves > Passeriformes > Zosteropidae > Hypocryptadius > Hypocryptadius cinnamomeus. Next base: position 10,659 of record VYZP01039680.1, on the reverse strand, counting down.
AAGCTTTGGCCTTGTGTCAAATTTAGGAGAGACTTATCCTTTTTCTCCCAGAAGGTGTCAGAGGAGATAAAATGATATTTCCAAGTCCTTTTCAATGCCAAAAGTTCCCTTTCTCAAGTACCTTATTGGCCATAGGGTGGGAGATAAGGGAAAGTTCTGAGTGTGGGGCTTCAGAGTAAGTGCCAGCAGAATGCTCCACAGGACTACCTGTGCTCAGCATTTGTCATTCCCAAGCCCACTGGGGCATATAGTCCAGCATTAAATCTAAACCTCCTTAAGACTGCCCAGCTGTTTTGCAGACACAGCCTCAGAGTCTTAAAAGTCGTGGTGTACAGTGGGGATTTTAGAGCAAAACCAAGATCCAAACCTTTGGTGACTTGAATGCACGGATATGCTACAGAAGATTTCTAAGAAGCAACGCATGCTGCAGAATACTCTCCTGAATACAAGTAGATAGGAATTAAATCTGTGCATCACTGGGTACTTTTTTACCTCTATTATAAGACGTCCATAAATTACATTTCCTAAAAACAAAGGGAGCACATGGATTTACTATTTTCTCATAAAGGCAAGAACATCTGAAATAATGTGTCACAGGCACAGTCCATTTACTGACAGTATTAAAATTTCTAGTAAACCTTTTTCCTCCACTTTATTCTTACAATTTACATAATGGAGCACTACTCCTAATTGTTTAAAATCCATACTCTAAAGGAGCTGAACAAATGAATGTCTGGAAGTGTTGAAAATACTTTTTTTTTGCCATAAAATAATGTTGTAAAAAAAAGGTTGTTATATATTTAGGAAAGTGGTTTTAGTTCAGTGACATTTCTCACACGGAAATTGTTTTAACTAAAAGTTTTCAGCCACTGCAAAGGAGTAGGTGAACAGTTAAATTAAAAAAAGGGCAAGTCCTCCAATTAACCAGTGGAATTACAGTTAAAATAACAAAACTTTTGTTTTAATAATGCTGTCAGAGCAAAAGATCATTAACTATAAACCACAGTGGTTTTCTCTTAGGTGAAGGGGATGGGGTGGGTGTGTGGGTGTGTGTGAAGCAAATGCAATACCAGCTCTAGGATGTGATCTAAAACCATTTAGTTTTCAAATGTGAAAAATAAAAGCATAATTTTCAGAAGACAACTAAATGCTAGAACAGGACCAGACCCCCAGCTTTAGGCAGATTGGGAGGTGCAGTTATAGGGATGCTGTGCATTGTTGGCTAGTCAATGTAATGTAATGTCATGCAGAGATACCACAGATTTTATTACTGGTGGTGAATGGCACTGCATGCAGTGGGTGGCTCATCACTAATAAGGTTCCCCAAGGCTCGGTTTTGGGGCCAGGCCTGCTTGATATCTTTTTTGATCTGGATGAAGGGATTGAGTGCAGCCTCAGTAAGTTCACAGATGACACTAAGTTGGGTAGGAATGTTGATCTGCTGGAGGGTAGGAAGGGTCTGCAGGGGATCTGGACAGGCTGGATCAATGGGCTGAGAGCAACAGAATGAGGTTCAACAAGGCCAAGTGACGAGTCCTGCCTTGGGTCACAGCAGCCCCAGGCAGTGCCACAGGCAGGGGACAGAGTGGGTGGGAAGCTGCCCAGTGGAAAAGGAGCCGGGGGTGCTGGTGACAGCAGCTGAACATGAGCCAGGGTGTGCCCAGGGGGCCAAGAAAGCCAAGGGCATCCTGGCCTGTATCAGCAATGGTGTGGCCAGCAAGACCAGGGCAGTGATTGTCCCCCCAGTGCTGGGTACTGGTGAGGCCTCACCTCAATATCTGTGTTCAGTTCTGGGCTCCTCACTACCAGAAGGACATTGAGGTGTTGGAGCATGTCCAGAGAAGGGCAATGGAGCTGGGGAAGGGTCTAGAGGGAAACTCCTATGAGGAATGGCTGAGAGAGTTGAGGATGTTTAGTCTGGAGTCCTTATCCCTGTAAACAACTCCCTGAACAGATGTTCTAGTAAGGTGTGGGTCAATCTCTTTTCCCAAGCAAGCAGTGACAGGATGAGAGGAAATTGCCTCAAGCTACCTTCACCAGGGGATGTTCAGGTTGGATATCACGAAGAATTTATACACTGAAAGTGCTGTCAGTGTTGGAACAGGCTGCTCAGGGAAGTGGTGGAGTCACAATCCCTGGAACTGTTCAAGAAAAAACTGGATGTGGCACATAGTGCCATGGCCTAGTTAACATGGTGGTGTTCAATCGAGGATTTGACTTTATGTTCTTGGAGATCTTTTCCAACCTTAATGATTCTAGGATTATTAATAATACTTAATTCATATTATGAATTAACTCACTAGTCCATTTTAACCAGTATTTAGTACTTACTGCAGTGGGGCAGCCTCACCATTGGTCTTTGTTTCAGCGCGGCTTTCCTTCCCTGTGCTGGGCAGGTGTACCCATTGTGAAGACAAAAGTACAATTCCCTGGTGGTTAATGAGTTGGTAAGAGTTGATGGAGTCCTCTTCTAAGCAAATGCCCCATCACATCATGGCTCATGGATCTTAAATTTTGTTATTGGAAATAATCAATTCTGGTACTGGTAGTGTGCAAGCACTGAGGGATGCTGGTTTGTGTCGATAGCTGTGCTGCCTGCTCTACCTGATCCCAGACCATGGAGTTTTGGAGTATTACAGCCACACATAGGTTCATCCAGGGATAACACTCATCTACTAATAAACAGTGTAAATGATAAATACACCACTTGATGGCTTTCTAGTAACAAAATTAAGGCTACTTTAAGTGAGAAAAAACCCAACAAAACTAGCATGAAGTGCAAAGCAGGAAGGTATTTTCTACTTTTCCCAGGAAAATAAGTTTTATCCTGTGTGCTCTGCTGGATCTTTGAGAAAATACAAAGCATTCCTGGTAAATCCTGACAAGCTTACTTAGGCTTTCAGAAGGTCTCTTTCTCTGATAAAGATGCCAACAGTCCTAATATGGGTATAACACAGAAGAAAAAGTGTCTTTGTTCTACCTAAGGACCTGGAATCTTTCAGATACAAAATCTTTGTTTCAGAATTCACTGAAAATAAAGTCTGGCAGCAAGTACATTGTTTGCAGCTTTTTCAGAGCCATTGGGGCCCTTTGAGTAGATGCTTAGAGTATCTGAGCAGCTTTAGAAATGTGTATTACTTAAGACAGAGGGTAGCCACCGCAGGCTAATGAATAATATCACTTCTGCTTTAAAAGACAGATATTTTTAACCCGTGTTTTTATCCAGCTCTCTGGTGATGCATTTAGAGCTGCTGCTGGACTAGGAATACCACGTGAGGTGGATGGTGACTGTGAGGGCAGGGTGTATTCAGGGCATCGCAACACAAGGCTGCATCCTGAGAACACTGCAGGTGAGTTGAGTCTTAAGGAGTTAGAAAATTTCTGAGTCTCCATGATTCGGGTATCCTGATTTTAATGAATAACCTACATGTTATTTGTATGATTATGGGAAACCTTTATCATCACAAAAAAAACAGAACAGATTTGTTTGTGTCAGAATTTTCTTTTTTTCTTTAGAAATCCATTCTTTGGCAGTCCTAATATCCTCCATGGTTTAATTTTTAAGACAATTCTTTCTATAGTTCTCCTGCTGTCGCTGTAACAATGTGAAGTAGTGATTAAACAGATATCTCCTGCTGGCTAAGACTCCTCTGTAATACGTTCTAGGATTGAATGACATTCTGTTTTTGAATGTTGGGCAATTACATAGCAATAAGTTAAATCTGAGAAATGCAGTAATGTTAAAATGCAAAAAAATTACAGTTTTCTAATTGCACCAAAACAGCTAAAGCAAAAGGGGATTTTTGCACTCTGTAGCAAACAATTAATGGCATTTATTTTGAGATAAAAACACATGAATTTTCAATTACATTATGGGTATCTACACTTGTCTATTTGTGGTGGACACAGAAAAACACCTTTGTGATACTAGTCACAGTTCTAGAAGTTTCCTTGAAAAAGGTTTTGTTTCTTTATCTATATTTAAAGCACTGATATTGAAAGAGTGAAGCAGTACTTGCACAAAAATGTCTTTAGGAATAGTTGATACACCTAGTTATCTCACTAGCTCTCAAATAAGTGTTTGAGATGAAGAGGAGGCACTGGAGCTGCAGTAAGAACAAAAATTTTTATAAGAACATGTCACAAAATAATCCTTACAAGTGCTGGAAATTCAGAAAACTTCTAGACACACATGACCTAGAAGTATCAGCCATGTTATAAATGTATATAAGTTTTGGATAATAGGATGGGAAATTGAACAATGAGGTAGCCATAACAAAGAGGTAAAACACATTCAGGGAGCTCTTCACTTTTCCTAGTGCTGCTGATGTGGCATCTTAGCAGGCTAGCACTGACAAAAAGTGCTAGGCTTCTTATTTCATGTCCCAGCATTGCTGGAATGAGAAAATGTATCTGTGTGCTTGTATTTATACAGAAAAATATATAAATATATATAAAAGAATTGACTGCCTGGAAGAAAATGATGATAGCATTAGAGTTTTCACTCCCACAGTGTTATCCAAGTAATCAGAGGGTTCAGTAGCAATACTGAAATTTCAGCTCACCATTAACCCTCCTCATTCGACATTGCCAGCAATTAACCCCCATGCCCTAAGACAAAGCATCACAGTGGGTGACAGAGACACCACTGCCAGCCCTAAAGCTGCTTGTGCCAAGGACTTTGGCAGTGGTGTACCCCAGTCTGAACATCATGGCAGTCAGGGCTTGGGATCCTGGCTCTGTTGTTACCCTTCAACTCTGCTCCCTGTGCTGGCCTCCCCTTTGCCCCCATATCTACCTTGCCCATTTAGTGATTTGCTCATGGGCACGCTCATGTTGCTGTGTCAGCGACTGTGCTCTTTGTGCCGTCCTCCCTCCTTGCCAGGGCCTGCAGCTGGTATTGCAACATGGACTCATGACATCTTTTTCTGAGCTCAACTTTCATTTTCTGAATTATTTAGATTTACTTATGCATCCATAAATAGGGTGAAATCTACAATTCAATGCAAGAAAGAAGAAAGAAGTGTGAATTTTTCACTGATGCCAGAAGCTCCATTTTTCTTTGCTCCTTGGGGCTGAGCAGGTGATACCTTCCAGCTGGTGCTGGTCGAGCTGGACACACTTACTTGTGTGGGTAGCTAGGGTGAGGCTTATTGTTCCTTAAATCAGGAAAAGCATTTGCTCTTTAGTTATACAGCTTGGGAAGCAAGCTTTTAAAGGAACTTCCAACTAAATGTTTGTGAAGGACGACGTACTCTGAGCTCTACTCAAGGACAGTTTGAGCGTTGTGGCAAGGTCTAGGGACAATAAGGCGAGATTTCTCTGTTGTCACAACAGCAACTTGAGCACAGCCAGAGCCTGCAGCAGATGTTCAGCCTTCTCTGTTTACTGATGTGCGTGGCAGAGTTTCATTCAGTCCTGTAAAATGCCTGCTTCAGGGCTTCCAAAGAAAGTGCTGTCTAGGAAAACGAGTGTTTTGCTTTCTGAGAACTTTACTGTGCTTTATCAGATGTTAGTTTTAAATTGTTTTTAATTAATTTTATAAAAATTTACTGGTTCAAGGGCTGGCAAATAAGAGGATTATGGAAAAGGGGAAAATTATTGCTTGTTTCACCTGATTGCCATGAAGGTAAATAAACTGAAGGTATACTTTGAAGCACCTGGAATAGAGACTCAGGGTTTTCACTTGAGCCTATTAATGCCAAGAGCATGTGAAGGATCAAAACTTGCTCTGGGGCAGCAGTGCTGATACAAATTACCTCCTTTAATTAAAGAACACAACTAATGAAAGTGATTCACCGTTACTTTGTTGTTTTGTTAGCGAGCTTTCTATCCAACTAACAATTCTTCATTTTTTTCTGCTTTCAATTACTTTGTTAACTTGTGCTTTCCTTTTTCCTTTTTTAATAGATACTCGTGTGTTCGTACTGTTTTAAGGTGTCCCACTGCTCAAAAGCTTATGTTATTCCTCATAAAGCTCTTAAAGTATAGTGCCCTTTTCTGTTTGATTTCAATTGAATGTCAATTTAGCTTTTCCTCAGTATCATAAATGCATCCCATTTTATTGAAGGTTTCTGGCAACCAAGAGAAAGCCAAGCCAAGGTCATTGTTGCATGAATGTTGCATTCCGCAGATGCAGATTTTGCTTGTTTGGTTAACTGTGACAAATTTGCCATTCTAAGCCATTGTTGTCTACCTGAATGCCCGTAGATAAGATTAAAACAAAGTAAAGTAATGTAGGATAAAGCAAAAAAGTTTTCATGATCATATAAAAACAAGCAACGTTTACAAATTTTAGCACTGCTGACCAGAAGCATTTTGGTTTGGTGCAGTTTTATTGTACTGTGGAGAAAACTGCCTAACTGAACAATGTACATAGAAATCATCCAGGATTAAGCCTACCTAAAACATTCACATGGAGGTTAAGGTATTAAAGGACTCAAGAACCAAAATTACGTGGCTTCTCTTATAGTTTTTATGTTTTTACTGGCTTTGAATTTCATTACCTTTTAGAACATCTGAAACCCTTAATGAGCATGTCTTTGCCACTATTTATATTCTCAGCAAAATTACATAAATGTATAGGTACATCCAGATGGATAAGTAACCATCCATGACAATCCAGAACATATTTCTGATACTTGAACCCACTATCACTAAACAACACGAGAGAAGGCAGAGCAATAACTCATAACAGTAGCAAACTGCATCTCAAAGAGGTTCAGGTCTTTGGTTAGAAACAGAACACACTTTTCTCCAGTATGTCATCTGAACCTGTCATGTGCAATTTCTCACTGGAAGTGAAGGAACAAAGTGCTTGCTCTTTGTTGGATGAGATTTGTTTGCCTTTTGCTGAGTGCTTTGATGATAGCTAATAATTTGCAGATATGTGAGATCTAGGTTTTATGAGTGACACCCATTTTTCTGGAGCAGCTTCTAGTGAAGAGAGAAGAAAGCTAAGACATCTAACTGGTATTAATGTGATTCTTGGTGCATTCTGTGTATACTTAATTTTGGCAGAAGGGACATGGGTTCAACCACCAAATAATTGAGTTTCTGTGTTGAAATGGTTTCCTTTACCATAAATTTACATATTTTCATTGGTATTTCTGTGCCTTGCTTTTTGTGAAGAAGGAGAAGCATAAGGAGATACAGGCTAACTTGTTATCAAATACATTTTCAAATTAAACTGGGGATACCTGAAAGTTTGAGGACATTTACTGATACAGGAATATAGCTAAACCTCACCACCCATAGCTCCCAGGAAAAAGCTGTTCCTTACCATAAGCCCCATCCTTCATATTTGTATCCCTTCTCAAAGAAAATTCATATGACATTTGGAATATCTTTTAAGATTTTGGAGTATTATTTGACCTGAGGGTTGGAATGAGCTGAGGAATAGGAGTCATAAATATTTTCCCAGCACTTGCACTGACTTGCTGTGTGACCTTGAGCAAGTGTCTTGAGTAAATACTAGGAGTTCTCTCTGATTTTGTGTTCTTTATTTGTTTTATCTAGATAATCTGCTTTTCAGGTGTAAGTTACCGAAGGAAAAGGCAAGGAAACTATTTGTGTTTAACACCAATAGCAGCCAAAATGCTGGCCAGCATTATTGAAAAAATGGTGCATTAAACTCTGCCTCAGTTGTGCCATCTTTAAAAGGGGGAAAGTAATGTGGATAGTAAACTGCTTGTGTTTAGAAAAGGAAAAAATAATCTCTGCACAAATGCAAAATATTATTTTATTTTAGGGTTTCTGACTGCTGTGCATAACTAAGGGAATCTTCACATTCTTATGAATGAAAAGAACTATCTTCTATTTTTCCTCCCTCCTATGAAAGGGAAAACTTTGGCATGCTCAAATATGCCTTAAAGGCAGCGCTGCCTCTGGGATCTCACATTAACATCATGATAAATGTGCTGTGTATTGCTTGAGAACGCCGTGCGCCAGCGTGTCAGCATACGTTTTCCCTGCACACCTCTTGATTAGCATCTTATTTACATATTGGCAGGAAAAGGATTCTGAGAAAGACCTACAAAATAGAATATGTGTTAGTGCGTTCTTCTCTAAGGCCAGGGTATTAGTTCCAAAGGCAGCTCTCTGGTGGCACATCCTTCAGAGCTGATGGCTAACACATTTTGGGGTTCTGAGCCCACCTGAGTTTCAGCAAGTGCTCATGCACTTTCCCATTTTATACATCTTAGTGTTGGATTTACTGTATCATCAACACTCAATACATACCTTGGACGAAACTACTTTCCCACATTCCCTGGAAGGTTACAGGACAAAATATCTAACTTGAGGGGAATTTTCTTCAGTTTCATCCATTCAAGTAGTATGAAAATGTGGAAGAAAATAGTGGAAGCATTTAACATCACTAGTAGTTTATTTCTCATTGTTTTTGCTTATGTCTAAGTATATTGATTATTCTTTGGTTTGGTTTTGTTTGCTTGTTTTGAAATAATTTTCTGCTTTGCCAGTATCTCACATTATCAGAAGCTCCATGTTCTCAATACCTATTTTAGCAGGGGTAAGCATGAGAGTATGCAGTCAAAAAGCCACTGAAATGATACTTGCTATTCCTTCTACATAAATTAAAGGTACTGTTGACCTTGTAATTTATACTTGTGCTGTGTTCGTAAATCCTTGTTATTAGAAAAGCTTCAGGCTAGGGACTGCATGGATCTACCACTCTATCCTATTGAACTGAGTCAAAATAAATTTCAAGATACAATGTACAAATAATATGAACAGGAAAGAATGCATGCCCGAAGAATGCATGCCTAAAATTATTACGAAAATCATCTCACTTGAACAGACTGAACAATTTTGTGGCATCATAGAAAATTAGGTGCATATTTTCACATCTGAGAATAGATGTGAAAGAAATTAAAGAAGTAGCCATTAGTAAGGTAAACGTCATTTTCAGGAAGATGCTGCTTATTTAAGATATACTTTTTCAAAGCCATTGAAAAGGATGTTGTAGCACTTGAGATGTGAAGTGATCAGAGTAGATGACCTAATTAGGCATTTACAGAAGCAAAAAAACCCTCTTGTCTTAGAGCTGCTTTTATGATTTAAGGACAAAAAAATCTCAAACTCCTTTCTGAAGCAGACACAGCCTGGATGCCATGCCTGGAGATGCCAGATTGGAAAAGAATATGGAAGAAAGGACGGTGTTATGAGGCACCGTCTTCTGGAAAGGGGATAACAGTGTTTGAAGAGGAAGATTTGCTAATTCAATTTGTTCTTTCTGAGTTTTATATGAAAACTGGAAAAAAAGTGCAATGAGATACACAAACTAAAATTGTGGTTCAGAGAAAAGAACTCAAGAAAGGAGATAGAGGTTTCTGAAGCATTGGAATAGAGTTAGGAGATTAATTTATGCTTTCATTGACTTTTACAAATGGCTCTGAGCAAAAAATTGGTTCAGGCTATGATAAATATTATTTTGAATGTTACAATGTAATGCACAGTACACTAATATCCCCTCAAGCAATGACTGTAAATACAGTTGTTGATATTAAATGTCTGGAGGTCATGTTATTTTAATTGCCTCTAGAGAGGACTATCTCAGGGAAGTTCTACTCTCATATTGAATGTTACTGGCTCCTACTGGCAACTTTCAAGTCTGAAAGTAGAATATTTCTGCTCAGAAAATCTGGAGAGCTGCCAGATCCAGCTGAAGTCAGTGGATCAAATTCTGCTGGTTTTACACATGAGGAGTCCAGTTGACTTCATTAGGGTCTCGCGTGTATAACACAATACTTTCTTCCAATATGATTATATCAGGACACTGGGATTCAGCTGTAGCTGATTTATTATGGCATTATATGTCAGTTTGCC
>VYZP01039678.1:0-54414 GCA_013400635.1 Hypocryptadius cinnamomeus | reverse complement strand
GCCAATTTGCACTTTACTGCAGTGCAGTGCTGTGCTTTTCTCCTTAGGGTCTGGGACAGGCTCAAGGAGATTTAAGAGGGCACCAGCTGGGTTTTTAGGCTGCCAATTTCATCAGCCTGAAGCTTGTTATAATCTGTTGGAGAACATCTTTCAGGTCCATATATCTCCTCCTTCCATATCCTTCCATTTGCAGAAGGATTTGAATGAAAAACAATCCACCACTGGAAAAGCAGGAGCTATTTTTCATGTTCATGGCCCAACCTGCATCCAGGTTTTTGGTCCTGATACTCACCTATGAAATACCACTAAAATCCTCTGGTCCTGCACATCTTCTTTTGCTTTATTGGAGCAGGACTGGAGTGGTTATCCTTGGTGGTGGTTTTGCTGCTGATTAAGGCTGTGTTATGCTGGGAATAAACACAATAAATCAGAAGGGGACAAATTTGTGCTGATGTGAGGCAATTTGCAGGTGGATGTCATGCTGTTGGTGAGATGAGGAAGGAGCTGGTGCTACCTTGGTTTCCCCAGGAGTGCTCCCAGCGATGCTGCACCAGGAAAAGTGGGACCCAACTGCTCCCACAATATCTTGCCTTGCCACAAGCTCAGAGTGGGCCGTCGGCAGCTTATTTCATCCCTCTGTGATTAATGTTGCCTGTCTAGAACAGGAGTAATAATACGGGCTTCATCTGTCAGGACCACGTGCTCCCAGGGCAGGGATGGCCCTGCTGGCTGTGGGTCTGGATGGGGTCCAGGAGGATGAGCCAGGATGTGACTGAGGTCCTTGGCGATGGATGTCACCGCTAATTGGAGCGGTGACATTAGTCACTGAAGCACAGGAGGGGAAGCCAAAATCATGTTTCCCAAATGGAAAAGGACAATACAGGGGTATAAGCAAGTTCTTTTGAAGCCCTGAATGTGCATCACAGTGTCAAGTAAAAAATAATTAAAGTTATTTTTTTTTAAATGTACTTCAAAGTGTCTTTTAAGCTTCCCATTAATTCAAAGTTCTTTCTCTCACCGCTAAATAAATCTCTTGGTTCAAAAGCACAAGTGCTAATTGGTTTCTCTGAGTATGCCTAGCTTGCTTGATCAATAGGGGAAGTAGTTTTTGTTAAATATTTGCACATATAGTCACATATTATATTGCACAGGGAGATGGTAAATGTTTCTCAAAAGGAGACTTGTAGAATGAGGATTCCAGTAATTTTCTTGTGGCCTTTATGTCAGAGCTAATCACGCTTCCTCCCTCCATCCCTTTGCAGAAAGCAAAGCAGTTTTCCCTCACGCACTGCCGGCGTCGAGACAAGCGGGCTGTTCAGCTGCCTGCCTGACGCCCCGGCTCCAACTGCAAACTCGAGCTGCCACAAGCAGAGTTGTACAGTTCCTGCCTGGAGCAGGGAGTGGCTGTGAGCCATGCTGCCTTGCAGTCCATTTTGGGAGGTACCTGGGATGTTGTGTGGGATTAGAGGGGTTTGGATACACAGCCAGCTGTTGGAGAGGGGTGGGACTTTGACTCCCTGAGTCAATGTGCACAGCCTCAGCAATTTCCTTGCTGTCTCTCAACTAACTGCACTTTTACTATTTCCATGTGCCTTTGGAGTGTCGTTTACTTCCAGCTTTGCAGCATCATTTCTGTGCCTCACTGGTAACCGCAGTCAGTTCTTTATGCTGATGGAATTGGGTGGGTTCCTCTCTCCCACCATTGCCTCCTTATCCTGTCTGTGCTCTCCCTCTGGCTCCTCTGAACTGATCTCTAGAGCAAACACCAGGAACCTTCTTGTCCCACCATGGAGATTCCTCTGGGAGCGTCTGTCCCTTTGTCTCTCATTCAGAGCATCGTGGGAATAGATGACTCTGTGTTCAGAGTCTGCCTTTGAGACAGGTGAAAGACAGAGCTTGGCTCCTCCCAGATCCCCAGATGGGGTGAACTAGCTTCTCCCCATGCATCTGGTTAGTTGGTCACCTGGCCCTGAAACTCCAGGAAGGAGGCAGCAAGATTTCTTCAAGGTCTGATAAGCATCCCATGAGAAAAACCTGAGATGAGTTGGAATTTGGATGCTTCTGACCACTACAAGGTGTCTACAAGTAACAAACCAGTTGCACAGTGTCACGCCTCAAGGCACAGTCCTGCTCTTGAGTGCAGCCCAAGGAGACCCCAGGACCAGTGTCTGTCCCCACTCCAGCAAGTGCCTGAGGACCCCAGTCCTAATTACAAGCGTCATCACTCCTGCAGTTCGAGCAGCCTGGAGTGAGGATGCAGACCGAATGTTTATGGAGGCAAACATGATTATCTCCAATCACAGGCCTTAATGATGGTTGTTATAATGACAGCAATTGTGGGAAGGGCATGTAATTATGTTGATTCTTCCTTTTATTGTACATATAATAATAAGCTGTTTTATCTAAGAGTACAGGGGTGCTGGGGGAAGATGGGGCATTTATTTAATTATGGATTTTTTTTCTGATTGCGCATTAGGCTAAATCCTGAAATCTTCAATTTTGTGGAGTCACAAGTCCCTCTTGGCTCAGTATCAAGATGCAAGAGTCCTTATCCTCCCTAACTCACCAGAGCACCCACACAGGGAATGGGGCCCCAGCATGGTGTTGAGACTTTGGCCACTTTGCAGAAAAATGCAGAGCATTCATCTAATTCCTTAATTTTCACAAAAAAAAGTAATTGATGGGTTTGTGCTGGCTGCAGTCTGACTTGCTGAGAGGACCCCAGGGCTATCTCATAAAAAAGGAGTCACAGTGAGCGATAGATCACTGAGATGGCTGGAGCTAGCCTGACATTTTAAGACTTAATGGGTTAATAAAGTGTGTGTTTTAGGTGCCTGTCACTAAGTGGGGTTTGTCCATTCCTTGCACACACTCATACCTCGTTGGCAGTACCTTTGGCCTGGCCCTGCAGTACCACTGCTGTCTTTGTCTGCTCCGTCCATCTGCCTCGGCTCAGGTTGCACTCAATGTTTATCCCCCATAATCCAATTTAAGTTGCCGTAGAAAGCAGTGGGGATTTACAGAAAGAAAGAAAAAAAAATCTCACTGGGTTTGCAGAGCAGAAAAGACAGACTTTTTCTTCTCTTTCTTTAGTGTAACTGCCTCTTCTCATCTCTGTTATTCTTACTATGCATTAACAGTCTGCCCTCCACCCTGCTTTTGAGCCTAATGTGGGGGGATCCTGTCCTTGGTGGGGTCTGTATGAGGGACAGGTATTACAAAGCCTGTGCTGTGGCTGGTGTTTGCCAAGAGATATTGCTTGTGTGCACCCCAATTCTGTGAGTATGTCTGGAGTTGGTTCCCCTGAGCCTGTGAAAGAGGAAAGAAGCTGTATCACAGGTTGGGAAACCCCCGCCTAGAAGGGCCAGTGCAGAAGTGAACTGTTGGAAAGGCTCTCTCCATATTTGGATGAAACTGTAGTTTTCTTACTCTGCTGTAATTTCTTCACCATTGCTCCTCTTTAAAAAAACCCAGTTCACCTCCATCCCTGCATTTACAGCCTTCAAATATCTATATAACTCCCATTTCCTGGTCTCTTTTTGTCTTTCATGTCTGCATATATTTTGGCCAATCTTTAAGCAATAGTTCTATTTCTGTCATCTTCTGTAGTGTCTGATCATGACTGTAGGGCAAATTATACCCTCAAAAGGTGTGCTGTGACCAAGTGAAGCATAACATACCAAAGACACAGCGTTTAAACGTTCTTGTGGCAAAAGAAGTAAATTAGGACGTATCTGTGTCATGGGAAGTGAGGGTCTGCCTATTGTTGGAACAAATTCTGCAATAACTTATCTCTCGTGGACATCGTTTAGCGTAATTGCTTTGCAAGAAGCCTTTTGTGTGGCTGAGCCGGAACATTGTGCATTTGTATTTTGGTGCTTAACTTGCTCTTCATTAAGGGCTGAATAGCACCATGCTTTGCCTGTTACAGCGTGAGAGAGACCAAAGCGACAGAAGGGCACGGTGTTGCGTGCAAGAGGCAAACAGCCTCCTGCTCTGCCAAGCGGGAGAAGTGTCGGGAAGATGCCGCTGGCAATATGGTCTGGATCGGGAGCTGCTGATCCCCCCTTCACCCCCGCCGGCTGTGCTGCAAACGGGTCTGGGGCACGGCACAGCCCCCTCTGCCTGGTTATGTGGGGAGAGGAATGGCTTTCCAGCACTGGCGTGCACTTCTGTTCCTGGGCAGGGAATGGCTGATGCCCTATGTTGTGCAAGTTTTAATTGTCTAATGCTGCACACCTGCAGTGGGAGGTGAAGAGGCAATCTTCAGGGCAGTATGGAGTGGAGCTAGGGTTTGGCAGGCTGCTGGAGGGCTGTGCCTGCCTGTCCCCTTCACTGGAGCCTCCAAATGCAGCCTTGAAGGACTTTGCCTGTGGTTGTGCTTTAAGAAATTGTACTCTGAGGTTCAGAGAGTAAAATCTTGGGAGGCAAAGCCTGCCTCCTGTGGGTTTGGTGTTTCTCGGAAACACTTGCACTTTGTAGCACATTCAAAACGTTTCCATCATCCCGTTTCCTGCCACAGCAGTTGACTCTTGCTGCTGCTCCTGGACATGCTGCTGACTCTGCCCTACTCTCTTCATTTTAGATTTTGGCCGTTCCTCTGAGCTGGCATTCGTTGTGGAGCCTAGTGATGACATAGCTGTGCAGGAGCAACCCTTGATCCTCTACTGCCAGGTGGAGGGCATCCAGCCCATCACCATCACGTGGCGGAAGAATGGTGTGATGATCGTGGACAGTGAGAATGCCTTTATGCTGGCCAACGGGTCTCTCTACGTGTCCCGCTTCCAGAGCGTCCGGGGAGATGGGTCCTCGGATGAAGGCGAGTACGACTGCATGGCACAGAACCACTACGGGCTGCTGGTGAGCCGGAAGGCAAAGATTCAGGCAGCAAGTAAGTATGGACACTGTCCCACCCCTACCTCACAGGGCAATCCCACAAGGGGCACTGGCTTTGTTTGGGAAGCAGGAGGGCAGCGTGGTGGGTGCTGGGTTTTCATGGAGCGAGGATTAAAGAGAGCGAAGAGAGAAAAACCCTGGAACTGGTGTCAAAATCTGGCTGGCATCTAATCTGTGTAGCTGTCCAAATGTGAAAGAAGAGCTCATCAGCTTTCTTGGGTAGAAAACTAAAAACCACCTTCTAACAGCAAATTCTCTGTGTTGGAGGTGTAAGTTACATTAAAATCATGTGGTGAAGTAGTCTGTGGTTTGTGTATCTCCTGCAGTGAATTTGGAAGCCCTTTTGCTGTGCAGCACAGCTGGGTTCTGCTTGGCAGGCAGCACTTCCCAAACCATAGGCAAAGACCTCCTGAAGGTCATGGTATCTTTCATTTTGTTATTTAATGCTGGCAGTGTAGAGTCAGCAAGGTCTTATTTACTACCCGGCGTGGCAATGCCTTTGGGGGCAAGGCTAACAACACCAGACAGATTGTCTGATGGGGGAGCCTGGAGGAGGAGAGAGATGAAAATGCCAGTGAGGGAATGAAATTTAAAGGTGGGGGAGGAAGAATTCCAGGGCAGGCTGTGACTCCAGCTCTGCACACTACCTGACATTGCCCTGGCCAGAGCAGTTGGTCCAGTTGGATCTCCTGGTTCTCTCTTGTCACCTCTGGTTGCTGGCTGGTGTTTGTCCTAGGACTGACACCCAGCAGAGCTGGAGGGTTCATGGTGGTTTCTGTCCCTGTTGTGTTGGTGGCTCTCTTTGCCCACAGACTGTCTGGGGGATCTGGGAGTGCAGCCACTGATCCTTTTTGCATTCAACCAGAAGTTGCTGCTGGATGTAATTTCTCTGTGAGTGCGAGGATGGGTGTGTGGTACAACCGTGAGACCTGGCAGAACACTGGTTTGTTAAGTTGTGCTGAAGGGTTCTCCAGCTTATTTGGTTACTGCTCTTCTTTCTGTGCAAACAACTTACTGATGCTTCTGTTGCAATTGCAAATATCACCATGATTTTTTGATGCAAAGCAGGAAAAGTCTAAGGCAAAGCCTGGGGCTGAGGTCTTGTCTGCATTTCTCAAACTGGGGGGCCTTTTGGAACGCTGCCGCCCGCTCCCCGCAGTGCCAGGGCCGGCTGGCAGCCCACCAAGGGAACACTCCAGCCCTTGTGTATAACAATTCTGAGTACATGAAGTGGCCATCTGCAAACCTAGCTTTTCAGGAGTGTAAGAAGTGACATTGTCCAGGAGCCAAGGGCTTTGGGGCCTTGCCAGATTAGCAGCTGGATCTCAAACTTGTCAGTCTTGTGGTGCTAAACCTTGGAGCACTTTTGGTGAATGGCTCTGGCATTCATGAGCTGGAAGCCGACTCATGCACAAGCACAATGCCAAACTTCTTGGACCTGTAAACTGGAGACATGAGAGCCAGAGGAATTACCTTTGAGATTGTGGATTGTCAATAAACACTGTTATCTTGGCTCCTGCATCAATATGTATGTGATGTGCTACGTGTCTCTGAATTGTGTTTCCTTCTGTAGCCATAGTTTAACATGAATCAAAATGAAAAAGGGATCATGTTGAAAATGCTCTGGACTCTAATCTAGCTTCAGGCTTGGTTTGTTGCCAGCCCTGAGAAGAGGTCTGGTGAAGCCAGCACAAACAGCCACCCCTTCCCCTCCACCCCAGCCTTGATGCCACAGGTGCGTGCAGATAATGGGAATAAAACGGGATGTTGTGGGCAAATGTAACCTGCTGCTCAGGGCAAGCTCCCCTGCTGTGTCTGAGCGGCAGGAACACGCACTCAGGACTCTGCTTAATCTTCGATGAAATCTCCTGAGAATGAATCACAGTTGTACCCTGAGCCCCCAAGTCTCAGGGTGGTTACACACAAGAGATTTGCTTTGCTCCAAGTCCCAATCAGCAAGTCAAAGGAGAAGGGTAAATATCCCCATTTTAGGGACCTTTGCATTGAAGGAATGGGTGCTGGCTGCCTGGAAGGGAAAAACACCCAAGCGCTAAGCAGATCTTTGCGGAGCAGAGTAAATACTGCCGGTGGGTAAAACCTCATCCCAGTGCTGATCTCTTCTTCCCTCTGAGCCTGACATCTGAACACAAAAGCAAAGGAGAAATAAAAACCTTTCACAAACAAAAATCTTGAAAGTTGATCAAGGCCATGCTACAGAGGAATAAAAGAGATCTGACAGAGCGGAGCCCCTCGAGAGCTCTGTTGCACTTTTCGCTGTCTTCAAAGGCAGGCTGTTAGTCTCGTATCACCGTTACAGACCCTGGCTTTGTATTATTGCTTGGAATATAATCTTCTTGGCTTGGAGGAATGTACATATTTGCATTCAGGAAATGTGGGCTGGATATCATATTTTTATGTTTCAAATTTACTTCAACACTTGGCATTGAGTAAAATTTAACTGGAAGAATATGCTGCTCTCAGCCACTGCGTGTGCAGCCCTGATGGGCTCAAGGTGCTGGCAGTTTCCTCACCAAGCGGGTGCATCTTAAACCCTTCCTCCTAAAAATTAACTCATTAAATTGATTGCATTAAATTCCGGGGTATTTCTGTATGTTGCCATTATTAATCAAAGATACTCAGCGGAAGGAAGCGGACCTTGGCTGGTTTTTGGACTGGCTGGTCAGGTGCTAAAAACAATGATAATATTTTTGTAGTGTAACTTTTTTTTTGAACAAGCACAAGTGTGCAAGAAGCCTACGTGTGACTGAGCTGAGCAGGGAGGCCCTCAGCATTTCTACCCTCTGCCTAACACCCCAGTTGGAATTCTTTCAGTTGCTGTTTCTGTGTCTGTTCAAACCCTGGTGTTAGTTTAAAAGGTTGTGGAATGCAACATGTTTTTATAATCTGATCAGGTTATTGAATACAGATCTTTTCTGTCTCTCAGTGACAGTTTCGTAGTTTCACATGACTCCGAGCTGTCTTAATTAAAATCAGTTTCATAGTCAGAGTGTTCTCTGGAGGCACCGCTTGGCTGTGTTTTCACAGGTCTCTGAGGAGCTGGATTTCCCCTATGCATGCCAGAAGCTGAACATGCTTTGGCTCTCTGTGGATGAAGATACCCTCTTAGCAATTTTAACATCCAGAGTCCACTCCTCAGGAAGGTGGGCTCCCCAGAACACAGCCACCTTTCTTCTCATCACCACCCTTTGCTTACCTTGGCCTCATCTGCTCTGATCGTGTCATCTCATGGCATTTCCAGCTCTTTTTGCCAATGCTGTAATTTGATGGACCTGGCTCCACATCATCATAAATCACAGCCCAGCCAGTGAGTAAGACCCATTGATTATATCACTCAATAACAAGCAGTTACCACTAATTGGAAATCACCGTCAAACTGGGTATCGGGTCAGGCTCTGCACGTATCCAGCCTGAGAGTAGACATTTTCCCTGTTTGATCTGATGCTTTAAAAAACCCCAAAAACCAAAACAAAGCAACAAACAAACAAAAAAACACACCCCCCAAAAAAAAAAAAAGGAACAAGGGGAATGAAGTCAATGGTGCAATTTACAGCCAAAGAGATTTCCTGAAGTTCGGTGGATTGGACCTGCCCAGTATTTGAAGTACTGCAGGACCTGATCATAACTCTGGACAGATCTGAGCTTGTAAAGACATTTTCTTCACTATGTCTTGCTGCAGGGTGACTGGTTTGTAGTTAAGCATAGCAGCACACATCCATGTGCCTTTCTCTTCTCCCTCACCCCCTTTCCTTCTGCATCCTGTCCCAAATTTTGCTCCTCCATCCCACTGTGTGTGGCTGTCCATGGCACTTACCCTGCCAGCAGGAAAGCAAGATTGATAGCTTGGGCAAGGCAGATGCTGTGACTCCTCTCTGCATTGATCCCTGCAGACAGCAGCAGCAGCTCCCCTTACCCAGCCTGGGGACAAGCATGCTGTCCCCACAAACACACTGGCCACTGTGGCCTCGAGGCCAAAGGTCTTCGGGTTGTCAGCAAGATAGAGAAGTGGTGAGGGCTGGTGCATGTGCAAACTTGCAGGTTGGTTTCTCTGCCAAACTGTGTGGCTAGGGGAGGAGGTTGGGAATCCAATAGGGATTTTAAAGCAGCAAAGATCTTCCCATCATTTCAGCTCCTCTGCACAGAATATATTCAGGGTTTAACCTGCAGCCCCCTTTCCAAGCTCTGGGGTGGTGGGAAGAGCTGCTGAGCCCAAATAATGGCAGCATTTATAAGAGTGTAGAGACAAGAAGGAAGTCTAAAAGGATTAGGGAGAGACAAAGGGGGCTGATTATTTTATGGGTCACAATACAAGGCATTAGAGTGAGATCACAAAGGGATGTAATTACAAAAGAAGGCCATACTGGGGGGGATCAAACCAGGATTAGAGTGGGAAATGTTTTTACACAGTTTTGTTCCACTCATTATGAAGTTAGCATTTTAAATTAAGGTTTAAATAAGGTGGCACCAAAGTTGTCACCAAGGTATTTCCTGGGCAATGCCACTGTTCGGATGCAGATTGTGAGTTTCAGATCAAAACATCAAGGCAGACCTTAAACATGTGGGTTTGCTGTTGGTTTCTCTTGTGCCTTTACAGTATCTGTGTTGTCAGCAGAGCCCTACCTATGGCTTGTTCTTAGGACATGTTAACCTGTTTTTGCAGTTGGACGTGGAATGCTTTTGTGACTCCTTGTTTTACTGGTGCAAAATGTGCTGGAGGTAAAGGTCTGCCCTGGTGTCAGTTACAGCTCTGGAGACATCTTCCTTTTACTCCCAGGAACTTTTTTGCTAATGGCCATTTGAATTTTATTGCAGTTTAACTCTTGGTGTTACATGCCAAGTTTCCTCCATCCATAAACTAGATTTTCCCCCTCCCGTTGTGGCTCTGCTCATGTTTATTGCCCTTTCTTCTCCAATGCTTAGCAGAAGGGCTCAGCCCTAATGCCAGTGATGTTTCTATATTGTCTGTGCTTTGAGTGCTTATGGCAAGCCCTGAGCAAATTCTGGGCTTGCAGCAGTGGGTCTCAGAGGGGAAAAATACCCATGAGGAATTACTAAAGGAAAAAAATGAAAGCAAAAGAAATTAAGTAAAGCAGAAGCACTGTGAGAGGTTTCCAGGAGATGGATATGTTGGGTGAGTGGGTTATTTCCCTCCATCAGCTCTTTTGGCTGCCCCTAGGACATGCTGGTTCACGTGACACTGCCTCTCACATCTGTACTGCTGCAGTACAGTTGGCCCTGTGTGTGCTGCAAAACAAATGTACAAATATAGGAGTCACCAGGGGAAAACTGGAGATTTGACTGGGAATTTTAGTAGATTTGCAGGATTAAAAGAGTTTGTCACTTACCACCCACTGCATTTCAGTGTCTGCATGTAACAGCCAGGATTCATCCTGAGACTTGAGCATATTATAAGACCATATTTCTTTTGGCTGCTCATTTCTTAGCAGTGTGATAGTTATTTAAATATCATCTTGCACTTCTTTCCAAGGCTTCTAACGTGGATGCGCCAACCTTAGCTCCGGCAGCGTTATCTCTCATATAGGGGGTTCGCACTGCAGGCAGTAATGTCACTTAGTCATTTATAGAAAGCTCAGGGGAAATATATCAGAAGAATTTCATTAATGGCAGCACTGTTGAGTTATTTGTCTCAATTAACTCTTGGAGCACAGCTGAGGAAGTTCTGACATCTCTGCAGCCTGCACCTGCAGTATGAGGCCGTTCTCTGCTTCTTTTTCAAGGTGGGTTGAAGCTCTGTGATACCTGCATGGGCAGTCCTGTGGGGACAGCACAGTGCCCAGCCCTGCGTGCTTGTACCCTGCTCATCCCTCTGCCTGCTGCTCTGCTCCAGCCTCTCCTCAAAGTATTGGGCCACTCTCCTGTATTATTTTAGTCAGGAGGGCAGGTCTCTGCTTATATGGCTTGCACTCTCATTTTGCCTTACAAGGGTCCCAGCTGCCTATGGTGTGGCCAGTGGCATCCATGTACCTGCTGTGTCTCAGTTTCCCTTCTCTGAAGCCAGGATGTGTTTACAGTCTGTGCCATGATTTGCACACTCCTGTGAACACCTGGGGGGCCAAGCTGCTGTTTTGTGTTTATCAGGGACCCAGGTTAACCGGCCATGGTGTTTCATCTGCACTGTTGCTTCTCTACGAGGGGTGCACAATGCTGGGGCCAGGCTGGGGCCCAGGTGAGAGAGGAGCTGCTTTTCTGCCACTGTTCATTGGCAAGACTGTGAGTAGGAATCAATTTTGGGGGGCATTTCACCAGAGCAATCGATGCTCTTGATCTAGTGAGTAACCACTGAGATTGGGTTTTGAGGACCTTGCTTTGAATGTTTGAGGCCTTTGGGTGCAGTGGTGATATGAGTGAGGTCAGACCTCACAAATCCCTTCTTATGGGTGAGTCCCTGCACAGGTGCCAAAGCTGCGTTCCCAGAGCTGGCAGGATGGGACCTGGGAGATACATCAGCCAGAGCTTCCTGACACCAAGGGATGCTGGATCTGACTATGCACCTCCTCTTCCGCTCTGGTTTTGGCTTTACCCACCATGGCAGCCCTGTTGCTGGGAAGGGAGTCTGCTCCCACTCCTCCTAGGCACAGCATATGGTTTTCAGAGAGGTTCTTGCTTTAAACCCAATTTTACAGTTGGGTTGACTGAGGCAAAAGGAGGTCAAACGATTCGCCTGAGGTCACCCAATAAGTGGCTCGGATTAAATCTCAGCCCACGACGCTGCCCGTTCCCAGCGCTGGCTGTGCTGGCCGGACCAGATGGCCTCCTGAATGCGGCGTCAAGATCCTCAGCTTTTTCCCCACCTCATTGTTCTCCATTGTGGGCTTCTGAATGCAGGACCTTGAAAGTGAGAGTCATTTGGATTTGCTGAGTCCAAGTTATTCTGTTTAATGACATGGATTTGCAGGAGAGGGTTTAAACACACTGTTTGCTACTGAGGTTGGAATTTTGAAGAGATTTACCTCTTTGCTTTGGTTTTCTGATGTTAAAACTCTCTCTGCCAGAGCAGCTAAAATTGGTCCCTTACCCTTTCAGCTGCCCTGCTGCTGGTTCACTGACTGCAGGGCTGGCCTATCTTTGTACCTGTGCAGGTTTCTCCATAGGTCTCTTGGGTCCTGATCCCTGGTATAATTCTCCAGCACTACAGCTCTCTGGTCTGTTTGTGGAGTTTGTGTCTTCCCCTTTAGCTTGGTTCTGGGATCACAGAAGGGGGTCTGTGCAAGGTGCTGCTGGATGGACAGTGTCATGTGTTTACCTCTGTGAATCTGCAGACACTCGTGTTAGCTCTGGAAAAGCAGATGCTGACATCTCCCTCCCGATCTGGTGTCTGTCCTGTACGTCACTCCTGATACAGACGAGCTTAAAGCAGAGCTTTAAAGAGCATTTTAAAGATGAGCTCCATTCCTGCTCTCCAAGCTAAGGAGCAGCCCGGAAAAGTGCATCTCCTTAACCTCTTTTGGAAAGCAGGTGTACAAATGCCTGGGACTGGGACATACAGAACAGAGACCATCTGGCCATGAAGCAGCAGTGCCTGGGTGTGTGGGGCAGACTGCAGTTCTTGGGGCAGGGGGGTTCTCCTGCACCCACACATCCCTCTGCATTCTGCCTTCCGAGGGAGGGCCCGCACTCCTGCGCCACTCACATGCCTAAGTAAGCTGGCACCTCTTGAGCATGCCTTGATTAATGGTGTTTTTTTGTCAGTCCTAAGAGGCCCCATTATGTCCCTTTGATGCTGCATTTTGCACTTACCACTGTCACTGAGCTCAATGACTAATTTTCACAGGTCAAGGGAGAGGGACAATGGATCAGGCCACATTTGGAAGAAACAAATGAAATTTTACTGCAACTGAGAGCACTAATTAAGAGTGAGGATCAATTTGGGTGTACAAAAGAGATAGTTTTAGGCTGCTGATGTGTAAATGAGTGGCGGTGTTGCAATAGCAGAGAAGTTCAGTGTGTGCATACTTCAGCTGTAGCATTGTACTCTGCTGCATTTGATCGATTCTTCTGTGCTTATTCATAAAGGAAAAACCAAGTGTTTTCCTGCCTGCTGTGCCTGGGAAGGGCAGGGACAGCAAACCTGCCAGATCAAGTCATGGCTGATCCCTGTGAGATGTTTTTGACCAGGAGCAGGAGCTTGTGTTTCTTCAGTCGCCTTGCTCATCTTGGAGCATGGCACTGCAGGTTGCCTAGTGGCTTTTGAGTGCAGTGCATGGCATTCCCTGCCCAGTTCTGTGGGCAGGATGATGCCCATTTTCATCCCAAGCCATAGCTCACCCTACCAAGGATTGCACTGTTTGCTGAGACTCAGAGGAACGCTGATTTGGAGGTGTCAGAAAGGGAAGGGACACAGTGAACTTTCATCAAGGAGAATGTCAGAGAGGACAAAGAAAACCAAGACTGCACAAGCTGGATTCATGGCTTCACTAAGCGTTGCAAAAGTGTGATTCCAGTTTTCCTAAGCCTTCACATACAACAAAAAGTCAGGGCTAAGGTATATTTGGGATAGGCTGGTTGCAAAGGTCCAGGTGCCCAGGCTGTGCCAGTTAAAATTAGTTTACAGATGGCTTTGGTAAAATTGTGTCTATTTTTGATTGGATGTGCCTTGGGTAGAAAGGTAGGAACATCAGCTGGAGCATTCTTTTGCCAAGCAGTTCTCCAGGGCCTTTGGGGTTCCCATGAAACAAAGCCTAAATGAATTTGAATCCAAACAGATTTATGGAACAGAGCAAATCTCCAAAATGATCAGGTGGAAGGAAGCAGCAGTCCATCTCATTTTCCCTTGTTAGCTGGTGGTGTTTGCCCACAAACATATTTTTCCCTGCAGCTCAGCATCTTCCCCAGAGGGCAGTGGGACATTCAGCTTCAGTCCAGAGGTTTGCTCTTGTCCTGGGCTCTTGTGGTGACATTGCCTGAATGGCCAAGCAGTGCAGTCACGTCCCCTTGGGCCCCAGCATGGCAGCTCTGTCTGAGGTGAGGGTGCTTGCCAAGGCACTTTATTTCCTCAGAGCAGCATCCATGTCCAGCTCACCATAGTTTCCCACGGCAACGTGTAAAGGGGCGGGAGGGAAAGTCCTGACTGCATCTTTCATTAGTGATCCTAATGCTCAGGAGAGGAGACAGGGCCCCAAGGGGGTTAGCTTGAACTGTCTCTCAAAAAAAGGGGAGGGGGAAGAGAAGAAAAAGTCTTCACATGCTGGACTGGCCATTGGAAAGATGACAGCAGAAATAATCCTTCTTTAAAGCTTTTTTACATGACCAAAGAGAAAACAGCTTTCTTGTCCCTTGGGACATCCATGGGTGCTGTAGACCTTCACAAGGGCTCAAGCTCTGCAGGCACCCACTATCTCTAAATGACAGGGGCTGGTCAAAATCCTAAATACAGAGTCTGGGTGCTATACTTAAAGGAGCCAGACTTGACTGTTTTGCCAAAGCAGTGTGCTGGCTGATGCCTTGAGAAGCCTGGCTGTTGCTACTGATCTCAGACAACTCTCAGTGTTCTCTAGGAATTAGGGATTGTGGCATTGGTCCTCCCCAGGCCTCCCCATCCCCACTGGGTTTGGGGACCCATTGCCTGCACATAGTCCTTGCCCAGCTGGTGTGGGGGACCCTCACCCCACATGAAGCTGTCAGAGCTCGTTACCAGCACAGGCAGCTCCTTCCCAGCGCAGTGGGGCCGGGGAGGCCGGGTGCCTCCGGGCGGCTGCTCCGCGCTGATTGCTCTGTGCCTAATCGGGGCTGAGGAGTTGGGGCACTGCGTGCACCTCACACCGCTGCCAGCTGTCGATTTTCATGAGCCTCCTGGCTCTGACTTTTCTGAGACCTTTGAGCTTGTGCCTAACCAGCCAGAGGGGTCAGAAGTTCTTTCATGGGAAAACAGAAGTCCCTGCACCATATATATTCATATGTAAAAGCCTCTTGGAGAAGGAGTTTTAAAAGCTGGGATGGTGTAGGTGTACAGGAAGTGTTTGTGTTGCTGTGCTGGGGAACATGTATGAGCCTTTCTGCTTTAGACAGTGGTTTGCATGTGTTTGAAGCACCTCGATGATTCACACTGCTGCATCCCATGGGGAAAATGGATTTGTTCTCCTACAGCTCCCTGCCCAAGGGGACCCTGCTTAATTTTTCTTTTACTAACTAGGTTCTCCCAAGAATGAGAGATTACCTGAACTTCCAAAAGCATTTCCAATGTGTGGAGAAGTCTGGATGACTCACAACTTTTAATTAGCTCTCCTGACAGAGGCAAGGATCCCTCCCTTTCTCCCTCCTTCCCTAACAGAGAGGTGGTGATTAGAATTACAATGAAGATAATCCAAACTGTATGTGTAGGGTTTTCAGTAAGCGGAGAACAAAGCAGGACATCCATCTGGTGAGTGTGAGCCCATAATACCTTTCTGCTCATTTCTCCAGTGCAACAGGAGCTGCTTGGGACGGAAGCAAGCTCATTATTTTGGAAAGGCTTGCTGACACGCAGAGCGGGGCTGGCTTGTAATCTCTGAGGCACTGAAACCACTGCTCAGGAAGGAGCATTGCTTTTAATTTTAAGTCTACCTTTGTACTTCTTCTTGTTAAAATCTGCAGCAATGAGGGATACCGGCCTCTTCTGAGCCTGTCCTTAATTAGTGTGTGAAAGAGAGATGCCCTTAGTTTTAGCAAGGCTAATCAAAGCTGTAAGGGAGTTTTAAAAGGCAGCCAAGCTAAGCCTGTCCTGTGCAAACATTCCAGCAGCAGTGAGGAAATGCATTAGCTGGGCACAACCTCCTTTTGGAGTGATGCTATCCCCCCTCTCTTAAAATCTCTCTCTGCCAGAGCTCCTGCCTCAAAACTTCGGCTTCCCTTTATGTCCTGTCTTTGCAGTGGGACGCTCACCTATGCCATGGGATTGGCTTTCCCATGCTGTGCCCTGCACCAGGCAGGGAAGAGGCAGAGTTTGCAGCAGAGAAAAGCAGTGTTGGGCCCTCAGCCACGGTGCTACTGTGCTTTACGGTCAGCTGGGTTTTGCCAGGCTGCTCCCGCACGGAGAGAGGACGGGCGCGCTGTGAGAAAGGAACAACAAAAAGCCGTTGTGGCGGAGCAGCCGGCGCTCCGAGCTGCTGCTCACCGCCATGCCGGCAGTGCAACGCATGCCTCGACTCCTGCCATGGCAACAAGTTCATCCCTAGGCCAGGACAACGCTTGGCTGCAGCGTGGCAAAGCGGCCAGGAGCTGGTCCAGCCTGCGGCATCTGCAGCAGAACTCAGGGAGACAGGAGGGATCGGGTAAGGTTTCATGCCTGTAAGGTGCTTTGCCAGTTTCAAAATTCAAAGCTGGTGGTTTCCCTACCCCAAAAGCACAGGAGAGCTGCAGTGAGATCCTTCTGAGGTCACGAGCTGGACAGCATCCATGTGTGGAGTCATGATGGCTCTTGCCCGCCAACACAAAGAGCTCAGGAAGGAAGATGGAGAGCCCAGATCTAAGGAAATGTTGGCCAAACATGAGGAATCCCTTCCTCTTAATAGTGTTTCAAGCACTAAAAAAATCCCCACTGTGTACCAGAGCTAGGCACAGCCTTTGCTTGGAAGGAAATGTCTTTTCAAGCCGGGATGCCAAACTTGCCGCGGGCAGCCCCACGCGAGCCAGGCGTGCCGGTGGAGTGCAGCTGGTGCGGCTCAAAGGGAAAATATGATCAGCTGTTGAATGGCAGAGATTTGAGACGTCACGCCAAGGCTTCGCGTTTTGATTTTGCAAGGCATAGTGTGAAATTCATAGGTGGAAAATTTCTAGGGAGCTGCTTTGCTTCCTGTAGGAGAAGTGAGGTGGAAGAGTGGAAAATAAATTATGTTCTGTATTGACAGCTTCCAGTGTTAAAAACCTGGTCTGAGCTGTCTCTTCACTCCCAAAATCGTAGTGCTTGCTCTGGGTTCTAGATATTAAAAAATAAGAAATTATTATTTTCTTTAGCTCGACTATTGGCTTTTAGCTGATGCGCTTAAAAAATGTTCCCAGCATTTGTGGTTCGTGAGAAAAAAAGAAGCTTGAAAACATTTCACTTTTAGCATAACGAGAGCTAAGGTTGACAGAACTGTGAAATCCTGGAAGTTGGGGCTTCACGGCATTGCCAGACATCAGAAGGTCCTTGATGACATGATGAGAGCTGGGAAAGCTGAATAAACTGATGAGCTTCTTCCATTCTGGTCCCTTGTCATGTAAATAGGCTCCAATCTGCATGTCAGATCCCTTGGGGAAAGGAGTGTAATAACATTAAAAATAAGGCAGCAAAACCCCCAAGGTGTGTGTGTGTGTGTGTTAGCAATCTTTAAACAGGCAAAAAATATGCTTGGAGGAGTTTGGATGGGGTGAGAGGGCTCCTCGTTACTGCTCTGCTTTGAATGCAAAAAGGTGACTGCCGTGGCTTTAAAGAAAGTACTTTAATGCTACATAAATATAATTGCTTCGATGAAATGTCTTTAGCCTCCTGAGGGAAGTTGTAGTCTGTAAGCCTTTAGATATGAATGGACGACTCTGTAATTGCTATTGTTTCGGAGACACATTAGGAAGGCCTAATGCTGATCACTCCTGGCATGTTGTGGAAGCGGAGTAATGGCAATCCCAGGCAGGGAGAGGGGATTAGTATGCATTTTGTAGGATGAAAAACTGACAAACGCTTCAGGACTGGAAGTTTTTCTCCTAATTAGATTGTGGGCTTGTAAATTGTATTTGATTTTTTTTTTCTTGCCCCTTTTCCTGCTGATATGCAGAGTGAAGGTATCTAATTCCTGGCAATTTAGGCTTTGGATAATGAGCTTGAAGACAACATCTCAGAGGACTGCGGAATTGATGGGTTAGTACATCAGCTCTGGTTAATATAAGCTCCTGATTCTGACAGGGTCCAAAACAGCTGGTTCAGAAAAAAGAGCAACATAGGGGTATTGAGAATAAGTATTTTTTATTTTTTAAAAAATTATTAGTTAAACATGGGATATTCTGGTACATAGGTTGTACTTCCATCTCTGGACTGGGAGCAGCTATGTTTAAAAATCAGAACCTTGGCTTAGGAGGTGATTCCTAAGAGATAATTTGGGTTGTGTCCTGGTTTTGCAGACTGTAAACATCCTGTTTTCCGGCTTTTCTTCCCTGCATAGGGCCCAGGAAGGCTAGCAGACTGCTCTGGCATGGTAAGCAACTAGGCAGGAGCTGAAAAACCTTACCCTAGCGCAGCAATTCTGGCATTGGTGGTACTTTTCCTGAAGACAAGTGAAACCAGGGTCCTGAGAGGCAGCAGGATGTTTCTTTCTGCAGGAATATCTGTTAGGTAGCAGCCAAAAAAGAGGTGAATTTCTGCCCTTGGGTTGTGTGAGTGTCTTCTCTACAGTGCTGGTGTCACACCATCCAATGTGCATCTCTCACTTGCTTTCTGAAGTTGGTTCCAAAACGTTTGGGAGCTGCTACCCAAAAGATCTGGAGAGAGAGCCTGGAAAGAACTCTTCTGGGAACACAAACCAGAAGAAATGGGGTTAGGTTCTTCATCATTGCCCTGTCCTTGTGTAGGGACTTATGCAAATATCTTAATGTCCAGTGTACCATGAGCATCCTGTTACAGAACAGAAAGTAATAATTTAGTGATGCTTTCCCTTGAATGCTGAGCCTCAAGTAGTAAATCTTGGTCCCACTTGGGATTTATTTTCATTCTGGAGATTTCTACTGCCTTCAGAAACTTCATGTAGAAGAGTGGGATTTTATGGCTCTAAACTGTTTGATTTTAGAGAATTGGTTTTTTCCCCAGGGGCTTTTTTTTTAATGAAGATGAGAGGAATCATGTAATCCTTGACGTACAATAGATTGTCCCAGATTAATAACACACTATTTTTCACAGTGAAGATGATCCTGTCGTGCTGTAATTTACTCTCCATCCTGGCATGCTGTTAATTAGGATGAATAGTTACGTGAAAAGTAAGTATTCTTTTAGCCACTGCCAGCTTCCATAATAAGTTGCCCCAAAAACATGAGGAACGAGCGGGAGTGAGTCAATGAAAATCCCAACATAAATTGACTTTTTGTGTCCTGGCAGTGCTTGGCTGAAAGCCAACAACAATAAGAGCCCAGCATGCCAGAATTCACAGGCAAATAACACTTTTCCACTAGAGCATCCTTACGAGACACCCTCCCAGCAGCCGTCCTTCCTTCCTGCCACTCATTCCCTTGTGTCCAAGGAGGCTGTCGAGGCGGTGAGCGAAACATCTCGGTGTTGTGACGGGCTGTGATGAAAACATGAGTGACAGAGTGACATTTTGACAGCCTGACTTCAGGTTCCTACTGCAAATGTAAATACGTTCATTTGAATCCAATTTACACAACCGGGAGTTTTTAATGGAAAATAAAGGAGGGGGGTGCTCAAAGGTGACTTTTTGGGGTTTTAATCCAGGGTATTTGTGGACTTCTTAATGGGTTCAGCTGCAAATTTCCATGGTGTTGTGGAGGTCAAAGTGGTCTCCATCCTACTTTGCTCCAGTCATGTGTGTTTATATCAAATTGCTTTGTTTTCTCCCAGTTTAATGCTAATTCCTGTCTGAGTTGAGAAATGTGGTGCACTAAATGTGCCTATTGAGCAGCTGATAAAATTGAACTGCAATCCCATCCTCAAATCAAAGACTCTTTAACAGCCAATAGCCCATTTTATCTTTATCCTAAGGGGTCTAATCTGTTGCTCTTTCTGACTCAGAGACTTGCTGTGTTTTCACTGGAGAAGTCACCGAGTGTCTTGTCAGGTGGGAACAAGAATGGCTGAATTGCTCCTTCAAAGGGTGATTTATTTAGACAGTCTTGGCACCTTGGGGATTTCTAATTCTTTCTTAGTGCTTCTTGTAGTAATTTCTCCCTGAGATTTGGGTGAGTAGTACTGGAAGATGCAAGTTCCTAGGGAAACTCATGAGTGTGTTAAAACCAAGTTGTCTTTGCAGGATTGAAAACAGACTGAAGCTTTCCACTCGTTGTACACACATCATTTGTTGTTTAGGTTCTGTGGTTTGTGTCAGAGTCACCTTGTAGCTGCTGGTCTTCAAATGAGTGGTTTAAACCCTTGGTATTTAAAAAGTTTTGAAAACAGATTTTGGGGGGTTTGGTGGGGTTTATTTATTTATTTGTTTGTTTGTGTTATTTTTACTGCACATCTGTTAGTGTATGGGGATTTTGTCTGTACAATACTCCATTCCTGGGTCTGTAACTGGAGTGGATGAGTTATCTTGGCTAAGAACCAGCAAATCTTTACTTTTACCCACAGCTACAGAGACCACACAGACCTTGTAAGCTGTAGTTGTTTGACTTGGGCTGCCTTGGGACAGGGAGGTGAGAGATGGGCTCCTAGAAAAGCCCAGGTTTCACACCTGGAATTTTTGTTCCTCCAGGGACTTCAGCAGTGTGCATTGCTTTCGGTGCACGGAGAATGTCACCCAGGATTTTGAAGAAGTAGCAGATTGCTTCCTCCTTACACTGAGACCTGTGAACACCCATGAGGGATGCTAATTAAGCATCTGCTTCCTTCTCAGCTTTAAGTGAAAGGATGGCAAGTTAAAGTGACAGTCAGACCTCATTTATCTTAATGAGGAGGGTCAGGAGTTTAATGGAGTTTTGCTTAGTGAGGGTGTTTCAGCCTACTTTGTGTTTGTTTGGGAGATGTCTCTGCATTTTAGGTCTACAGGACTTTTTAGCTTGGCTTGGGTGGTTTGGCTGCATGGGATTCAAGGGCCTCTGCAGTCTTTCCTAGGGAGAGAGGTTTTAAAATAAATCCAGGAGGCTTTCTGTTGTGTCTGCTGTGATTTTGTAAGTGATTGGGATAATGGTATAGTGGATTTTGCAGATGACTTTTCCTTGGCCAGTGTGGAGCTGTGTTGCATCCACCTGAGATGTGCTGTGCTGAGCGACAGTCACTTTGAAGCTCTTGCCTGTAACAGCTTAGACATTTAGCCAATGTACTTAGCAGACACCAGCAAAAAAGGGGGATTGTTTTTACATTCCAGAGTCTCACCTTGTACTTACCACTTCTGAGGTCTGTTTGACACCACGCTGACATATTTACAGTGTAGCCTTACTGTATATAGATGGAGTAATCAGGCAGTCACCCAGGGCTGCAGCAACTAGGCAGAAGTAAAGCTCTTTCTACTAGTTCACGTGCAGCACCACGCTGCGTGCATAACCTCATTTCTCAAGCCTGCTTCCTAGGTATTGAGCATAGACCCCAGCAACACCTACCCCTTAATGGAGCAGAGCTCCAGCTGGCCTGTATCAGCACAGCTCCAGCCGAGAACAGCCCTCCATCTGCAAAGGACAACGCCTAGATTAGTGAGGGAATTCATGCAGGGCCAGCAGAGCAGGTGAACTGTATCACTGTCATTTTTCAGAGGGGACAGGAAAGAGTAGGAGGGGTGGGATGCTGCTGAGACAGTCCAGAGCTGTGCTGCAGAGCTGATGTGAAGCGTGAAAGCCTGCAGTCTCTTGATGGGGCTGTGTGCCCTGCCTGGGGAGGAATTCAAACCTGCTCTGCTGGAGTCATTCGTGCTCATTCAAAGCCAACATCAAAAGGTCCCATTCTAATTCGATGCTTTTTAACACACAAATGGCAGTAAGATCATTAATTATTGCACTTAAGCAGCTTCAGTGATTTAACACTTTGTGAGTGTCACACTGGTGAAATCTTTCTGGTGCTGTAAGTGAAGAACAGGGTGTTGCCAGCTGTTGAGGTTGAATGGTGCTGGAAGCAGAGAACAACTCCCTGCTCTCCAAAGAGCTACATGTGTGCTGGGGTATACACTCCATTTGGCCCAGAATATTTTCATGTCATGGCTTGAATGCCTGTGAGAGCTCTCTGCTCCTGCCTTGCTGCCCAGGTAGGCAGGATCATGTCTTTTGGAACAGTATTTTGTGCTGTGAGAATGTGGAGCACCTTGTCTCATCAAGACAAATGTCTCTGAGGTCTCCTGTAGATAAACCTCTGTTGGATTCTCAGTTTGTGAGGTGTTCAGCAGTTCTAAGAGTGTTATTTTTCCTCGACCAAGCACAATGCAGTGGGACTGGAGTAGGAAACATTCCTAGGAAAGGTCCCTCTCCACCTTGGGAGATGTTGACTTGAGGCAGAGGTGCCTTGGCTTGAGCTCTTTCGAAGCTGAGGAATTCTGCAGGCAGTTTGCAGCTGTTTTTGCAGAACATGCCTGGTGGGCAGCAGGAGAGCCAGGCAGTTATTTTCCATCCAGCCAGGTTTTGTCACCTACCGCTACCCATGAGGAGAGAATTTCCCCCTTCCTCCAGAGTTCGAGATCTCATTGTTCCCAGCACCTGAGGCATGCAAAATCCCCCTTGCCATCCTGGAGGAAGGGTCCAAGGGTAACCATGGCTGATTAGTGAGCCCTGAGCAAAATACGGGCCAGAAAACTCTCACACATTACTGTGCAGGGACAGAAAGTGGACTCTGAAAAGGGGGTGCAGCTCCTGCTCCAGACATCAGTGGCTATGACAGCCTTGCTTCCATGGACTGTGACCACCCAGCAGAGCAGGGCTTGAACTGGGAGGCTCAGATTGGACCTGGGATAATCACACTCTGTGTTTGTGTTCAGCACGCCAGAGGGGGACACATCCCTTGCTGGACTAATGAGACTAGGCATATGTGACATTTTTATGACTCCTTCCCAAGCTACTTCCTCCAAGTTTTTAGTGTTAAATTGGATTGCTTCCTCCAACCCCCCGGTGCTGTTGGGAAAGCCATCTGCAGACAGAAGAGTGATGCAGAGATAATGCTCCTGGGGTGGGTCTGTCTTGACTTTATAGCTCTTATGTCTTTCCTTTAGGGTTTCTCTGACTTTTTGCCAGACACAGGCGCATCTCTGTGGGCATTTCCCTTGGCCCTGCATTAAGATCTGCCCAGCACATCATGGATCACACTCACCCCACAGCCCTCCCAAGGCTTTGTTGCTAGAGGTGTTTTGGAGCAGACATCCCAAAAGAGCATTTCCCAAGTTCTCACCCCACTAGAGATATTCTCAAGAGAAACATGCTTCAGTTTTATAATGTAGATGAGCCTCTCTTTTTTCTTTCTTTTTATTTTTTCCCCTCCAGTTTCCAGCCCCAAAAGTAGGCGGTGAATTCTAAGGCTTGAGGGAAGCAACCACACAAAAGCTTATTACAATCCAGGCACATTGTGCAAGGTGAGGATTTGCAATTTTAAGCAGAGGGAGAGGGAATCGTCATGATAATGACATATAATACCTAAAGTACCTATAAATACAGATGTATATTTATATAAAGCCTCTCCCAGCACACGAGTTCCCTGTCTGGCCAGGGTTGCCAGACCACCCTGTCCTGCACAAACAAATGAGTTAGAAAGTCCGAAATTCCATCCCTGCCTTTCGGGGCTCGTCTGGGGAATTCCTGAGTAATGGAGGTTGAATTGGGTCACAAGGGCAGGGGGGAATAAATCTTCAAAGGTTAGCTCTGGCATGAAGTCTCCTTTTTTAGGCATGTGAGGGATTCTTTTGTTTTGCTTTGTTTTCCAAAGGCCCCCCCGGCAGGGGAACAATACCTCACTGGGGCCAAGCCTGGCCGGGCACAGCCCCGCAGCATTGTCCGGGGGGCCGGGGAGGGGGCCGGGGGGAGAAATGACATCTTAAAGAATGGTGCTTCTTCTTATGGACACTTAGTAGATCAGTGTGCATTCAATTAACCCTATAAACCGTGCAAGGTCCAGGGAAAAAGCCTTTCAGGCATTATGGATTGAAAGTATTAAGGGGGATGGGGGCAGAGCTGTTGGTGAGTCCAGTTTAAATAAAGCCCATTAGGCAGGGGCAGTGTGGTGGGGGTGGAGAAAGGGGATGTTTTTCTTCTGAAAATGAAATTCATGCACAGTCTCACGTACTGGTTTGGATTTTCTTTCTAAAGTTAGGAAATCCTTGTGCAGCTCAGGCTGGGTGTCTTGGTTTGACATTTGGTCCATCTGTCTTTGGGTTTGCTGGCTTGGGAGTGAAGGGATCCTACCACTAGAGACTGTCTTGGGTGGAAAAAAAGATGTTACATTAGTATTTTCTTCCTCCTCAAATTTTTGCTCAATCCTGCATTGTGTCCTAAGGCCTCAGCTGTAAAGCCTGTGGGACATCCCTGACCTTCCTGAGTGCATGTTTGATGGTCCCCAGGGTATGAAAACATCTAAATGCTTCTGTGACGGACCAAAACACCTTGGTTTTTCCAGTTGTGCCTCTGACATCTTGCAGTGTCACTACAAGGCACTGATGTGTTTAGAAAACCCAATATTTATTCCTATGAGTGTTTGGAGGACAGTCAAATTTTGAAACTTTTATGTGCCCCGTCATTCACTCCAAGCCCCAGTGCCAGTCAGGGTTGATTAGCCCCTCCAGGATGAGAGCAATATTGTGAGTAGAGAGATGGAAACAGCCAAATTTCTTTCAGTGCATATGGCTAATATTCACCTGGAGAAATCCAACCCATTTGTAGATATTAAACCAGACACAGTAATAAGTTCAGTATGTTTTTCAATTTACTTTGCTGCAAATAGATTTAATTTACCAACTGCAGAGTTTTAGATGGAACTGCCTATATTCCTGCTATTTTATGCTATGTTCTGAATATATTATATGTAAAGTTGTAAACTAATAGGCCTGTTTATGATTTGTTGCACATATGACATGGACCTGCAACTAAATTAACAGTGAAGTCTTAGTGTTGCAGAGTTTAATTATATTTGCAGATGAATTAGCATCTAATTCCTCTGTCCCTTCCTTAGTGTGAAGTACACTGGAAATGTTTTTTCCCCCGAAGATGAGAGTATTTTGTATCGTTCTGAGAGATGATCTGTGAGATCTGCTGGACTTGCAGCTTATCTTGGACAACATGGCATTGTGGGCTGAAGAACCTGTAAATCCAGGCTGAGCCTGTTAGTTGGCTGTTCTTAGGTGGGATGTTTCCTGAATTGGGCCTGGATCAGGCAATGTCAGCTGTGCTGATGTGTGTCAGTTGTGAGTGAACTCCTGATTGTTGGAGGTGCCATCATACTGGTGAGCCAGGAATGTGGATTTCTGGAGCTGCAAAATAAAACAGTCTGATTTTTGAACAAAACAACGCATTTAAAGCAGCTGTGGTTTTGCCTGCTAGTGAAGTGTGGTGGTGCCAAATAAGAAGGGTATCCTCCCTTTCTCCCTCTGCTCTGTATTGGTTTCCTAAAGAAATAGCACCTATGTAGCTCCTTTATCTTGGGAAGTGCTGCAGAGCTTGGTGCCAACAGCTTTGTGCCATGTGCTCCTGAAGATCTGCTAAAGTGTTGGGCTTCTTGGAGGAAAAGAGATGTTTCAGAGCTCAAAGACCTGCCACAAATTCTTCCCTAAAATGTGTGGTTCCCCCAAGGAACAGGTACATGAAGCACTGGAGATGGAGATGACATGTTTGTGGAGAGTGGCATCTGTGTGGGCTCCTGCCAGCACCCTGGGGCTTTTCAGTGGCTGTAGTACCCATCTCCTTGGAGTCTCCAGAAGTGTTAACTTTTCTGGGATCAGAGCCACAAAGTCAACACTTGGTGGCATTACTCTCAGCTGTAAATTGTGTAGGTGCTTTGCTGCTCTGCTGGATTGAGGGCTCTTTGCACAACACCTTTGGAAGCTGCCTCCATCCTTGGCGTGTTAGTAGCATCTGTTGACGTTTTTTGAGCATCTGGAATGAGATAATGAAGTCTTGCTTTATTAGCTCTTTTTAAAATTATTCTAACCAAACTAATGGTTTGTTTTCTCCCTGCATTGCACTGATTCACTTTTAAATAGCACTGAGCCCTTCCCTTAATTTAAAAGTAGCTTCTAAGTGCATCACAGTGCAGCTCACATCCTAGAAATAAATATTTCTTCTTTCCTGAACAAATATAGACAGAGTCAGCAAATATGAAGCATCTCGTTTTCCTGTTGTCACAAAGCTGTGGCGTTCCTGAGACTGATCTGTGCTTGCTCGAGGGTGTGCTTTAACAGGAGCACATTTGGGATATAAAGTGGGGAAGGCTCTCAACAGCTTTTAATTGGAGTTGTTGCTTTTGATGGGTCTGCACTAATTTCCAGTGGCTTCAAAGCTGGCGGGGAGTGAGGAAGGCTGGTGAAATCCCAGCCCCATCCACGGGCGGTGGCAGGTTTGCTGTTGCCTCAAAGGGACGTGGTGAGACGCCACTGCACTTAGGGGAAAAACAAGAATTAAATCTAAACGACACCGATCCATGCACCGCGGCTGTGTGTATGAACTGGAATTTAAATTTGTGTCTGTCACTGCCTAAGAAAGAAATCTGGGCCGTGATGAGAGTTTGTAAGGGGAAACCGAGCTATTCCCCCTCAGAGCCACTTTCCTAAGCAATGCCTGGTTGCCAGTAGCTTCCTGTCTGTTGTTAGTTTTTCTTTTCAAATACAATTTCGTTTCTGCAGGCCAGTGGCTTTTAATGATTTCCTTTGAGCCCATGCATCCTCTGGAGCAGCCCTCTTCTCCCTTGACATTTGATGTGGGAATGTGTACATCAGTATTGTTACTTAAACAATACCCTTCAGGCAACGATGCTGGGCCCTCAGATAAATCACAGATTAAAATGAAGCAGAATTGCTTGATAAAAAGTCTGCAGTGTGCTGGCATGCAGAGAACAAACTGCACAGAGTCCAGGTAATGGGAAATTCGGTGTGTTATCTGAAGACCCATGTAATTAATGAATAAGAAACCTGTTTACTCTGAAAATAGATGGCAGAGTTGCTATAATGCCTTTCTGCTTTGAATGCTGAACAAGTATCTCCAGAGGAGTAAAAGCTTTAGCAGCTCAAAGTCACATCTCAACCAGAAAGGCGGGTTGGAGATGGCACTGAGCATCTGAACTGTTTTGCTTTTATGAAGAATATGAAATCAGCCTTCCTTCTAATAAACACCTCATTTATTTTCTTTTGGCTCCTAAGCGATCTCGTTTGCAAATCGTGGTGCAGACAGAACAATTAGTGGATTCGATTCAGTGCACATGCCATTGCCAAGCAGGAAACGAGCACGCCGGGCATGAATAGCATCAATCTGATTTTCAGGCATGTGCAAGTATCTGGCACTTCAGAGAGCTTTGCAAACAGGCTGTACTTCTGGTTTTCTCCTCTCTTTCCCTCCCAGTCATGCTGCTGCTGTACTTGTGTATTACAAAAGGCTCATGGCTTCCCCGTTAGGGCTGCTGGAGGCTTGGTAGGCTTTCACCGTGCTCAGAATTTTATCCCAGCTATTTTCCACGTGTGGAAAAATGCACCCGTGCAGGTCTTGGCATTGCAGCGTGCGCTGGGAAGGGGAGAGCTGTCCCTTTAACCATGCAGAGCATGTGGCTGTTTTTAGTTAGAGCTCTTTTAGCGAGTTGTCTCAGCACATCAGGGCCCCACTTTCATCATGCCTGGCTTTTTTTTTTTTCCTTCTCTTTGAGTCCTAGAAGTCAGAGGCCACAGGGGGGGTGACAGAAAGCAGTGACCTCTGCATAAGCGAGGGACCAGATGGCCACTCCTCTTCCTCTGAGCCTTTCTCCCCTGGCCCCAGGGCACAGATCTGTGACCTTCCCTTTAACTGAATGCCCAGACTCTGTGACTGGGGCTTTGACATGCTCTTTAATAGGCATACATTATCCTTCTATTGCTAAAAGCCCAGAAAACCAGGTTCATTTATA
This sequence comes from Hypocryptadius cinnamomeus, assembly GCA_013400635.1. Lineage (NCBI taxonomy): Eukaryota > Metazoa > Chordata > Aves > Passeriformes > Zosteropidae > Hypocryptadius > Hypocryptadius cinnamomeus. The sequence goes on along the minus strand of VYZP01039678.1, from coordinate 26,819 downwards.
TGGAATTTAAGTAAAACGGTTTGGATTGGTCTTGCTATCCCCTAGCTGCCTCCTGCTAAATTGTTGATCTTAGTGCTAATGAAGGGAAATGCACTTACAGACAGTCTGGGAAGCATTTGATTTGCAAAGTTTAAGAAAACCCAGTGTTTTCTGACAAATGAGGTGTGCACTCATGGTGTGAGCTCACTTGTGTGCCCACCCACGGCACAAGCAATGCTCTGGTCCTCTGACCACCTCAAGCCCTTGCCCTCTGCTGCTGGACTGGGTTCAGTTTTGCTCTAAGGTCTGTCTCTCCTAGTTAAAGAAAACTCCTGATGTTAAGCAGTGGCAGAACATGGGTTTGTAGCCTCTTGCAGCACTTGCAGGCACAAGGGGGAGATGTAATCACTAATACTTAATAATTCTCGGTTCCAGCCTTACACATTGGTCTGATTCCAAGTGTGAGCCAAGCTAGAGCATTGCAGTGTGGTAGCACCCCATGGTACTGAGCACAGGATTGGTGAGAATAGGGAAAAATACCCCGACGAGGAGAGGTTGTACTGGACCAACTGAAAATGGAGAAAAGACTTTATTCTCTGAATTTGAAATCACTGTGTTTTTCCTCAGTACCCCAGCAACTGAGAAGTTCATCTGATATTTCTGTCTGGTCCCGTAGGTATTATTAGAGGAGGCCAGGCTCTCGTTAAAGCAATTTGCATAATGGTAGCTGTGCTCTTTGGGAATGTCCTCCGGAGAGACTGGAAATACACTCTTTTCCAGCACAATGGAAATTCAGAGTTATGTTTTTTTGCTAATGACCTGCAAACATCGCTGCTGATCAGGCGTGGATGGCCTCCAACCTCTGCCAGGCAAGCGGATGCTGAGGAGGGGTTTTATTAATGCCTACCATTTCCGAAGGGTTAAGCACATGAAAGTTATTCCTGGAATTTCCTTTCCAGGGCAGACCTAGGGAGGTAGGTATAAGCAAAGGCCAGTTCAACCCTGCTGAAAGTGATGGATGCAATTCTCTTTGAAGTTCCTGGGAGCTGCACTTCCTTGCTGTGTGGCTGAATTGAATCCAGAGATCTTCAGCTGTGAATCTGTAGCCACAAAACACAGTTTTGTGACATCTGCTGTGGTTCATCAGCTACTGAAGGTGGGAAGAGGAGAGCAAAAAATTTTCCTGGAACGCTGGTGTGGATGATACCCGAGGTTTGACTGCTCTCAGCTCATGTTCTTGTTTTCAATTAAATTAGAAAGTATTTGTGGGTGAAGTGACCCATTAGTTGGGTAATAACACTACCTTATCACGCCTGCTTTTCAGTATTAGTTATGCACTATAAAACCCATCCTGAAGCCCTTGGGGGAATCAATTAAAGTGGAGGGGGCAGCTTTGTGCACATATGTGATGGAGCTGCTGTGAGATGCGTGGGGCACATTTGTGCACCAAACTGTTGCACGTTTGGGGCAGAGAGTGTTTCTGAGCTAGCACACCAGCCCTGCCTGTAAGCTGTCAGCATCACACATCTTTGTAGCCTCTACCAATTCCTCTCTGAGCAGAAGAAACAGGCCATAAATTTGCTGATTATGTGCATTTAGGCAGAGTAGCTCCCTTAATGGCCTTTACGATGGCTGCAGCCGCCAGTGATGGAGTTTTTGCATCCCCAGCTTCTAATAGTAGAGGGTTGCTTGTTCATGCTGTACATCCTGTTAAATAAATCTGAGCCAGTGGTAACTGATTGCTGATATTAAACTGCAGAGGGAGAGGTTAAAAATATTTTCCCTGTCTGCTTGGAAAGCTTTGGAGAGCTTTGTTCAAGTTTAGTGGTTTGTTGTTTTTTTAAAGAGGAGGTAGAAAGCACTGTAAGAAATAGTCTTGTTTGTCTTTGCCAGTGTTTGAGCTGTGCAGCGAGTAAGGGAAACCTGATTTAATGACGTATCAAATAGAGAGCTGCTCATCTGATCCCTCTTTGAAATGCTGTTGAGGAGTGATCAGTGCCTGTCTGCATCAGTAATTAGATCTTATAAAGAATTTAGGCTCTGGTGGCACAGAGAGCTGTAGTGGCTGATCACCTGGAAAGGACTTGATTTCCAGGTAAAATCTCTCAGAGTAGTGATTGAATCTGCTGAGGTTTCAGCTGACCAAAAGGAGCCAGAGAAAATCAACCATCTCTGGAGCCTTTCAGGGCTGCAGTGCAAAGAGAAACGTGGTGGTTTGACATGTCCATTAGATCTGTCACCTCTGGGGCTGCAAAATGGCTGTGTTCCTCTCAGCCAGCAGCGAGGAGAGGTTGGAGGGGAGAGCCGAAGTGTGGGCTGATGTAGGGCTCCTCACCACAACCCCTTCATCCCCCCTCAACCTCCCCTGAGGCTCAGCTCTGAGCATCCTCTCCCTGCTTTGAACCTGAGGAGCCGTCACACCTTAAGGTCAGGCGAGGGGGCCCCGTTAGTGGGTAGGGGGAGGTGGAGGGAGCAGGATGTCATTTTGTCATTAGCCAGGCTTCAAAGGCAGGCAGGCACCGGGGAGGGGGAGAGGAGCTGTGGGGTCAGGGGGGCTGTGAGCCCCTTGCCCAGCCTTCCTGCCGGCCAGCTCACCTGGTGCACAGCTGCTCCGGGAGGAGGGAGCCCAGGGAGAGCAGAGGGATGGAGGAGGCAGTGTGGGGAGAGCCTTTTACCCCATAGCCTGCCAAATTCGGTGTGCAGGTTTCAGGCTGGGCAGATCTTTCATGGTGCTGGGATGAAGGTGTGAAGCCCTGCCTGTGTGAGTGACTGTTCAAAGCCCCCGTGGAGCACTGCTGCCTAGAATGATTCACTGGGGTCCTGAACGTCTCTTGGAGACTCTGGAACATGATTTAGGCTTGCTGGAGGTGCTCATGTTGGAGGTTGCTCATAAGGCTCCATGTCCCTGTGTTCATACATCCTGCTTTGGATAGCCTTCAGCTTTCCCAAGTCAGATCTCACCCCAAAAAATCAGCAGAGTGGGTTAAAAATTACAAGATTGCCAAAGGATAAGAAAATTACCCTCATTTTGTTGCTTTGTGAATTTGTGCTACGGATGTTTTGAGAATACTTTGGGATCCCCTCTCAAGCTTTCCTCTGCAGCCACCAGCAGTGGGTTTGTTTAATCCAATAAGCCAAGATCCTCCCGCCAGTCCCCACAAGTGTGGCTGGGGAGAAACTCTGGGCACTGCAAGGCTAGAGATCAAAGCACATGTGTTGGCAATACTGGGAGGCTTCTGGGATCAGATGGTCTTTGACCTGCCCCTGCAAAATCTGAGGGTCCTGATGCTCAGGGCACATCAGGAGCTGATGGGATGAGGGGCAGCAGCTTCAGGAGCAGCTGGGCAGAGCATGGAGCAACCAGAGCCAGCAGAAACGTGGCACAGCTCTCAAGCTCCTTCTATCCCACAGCCTGATCAGGCTTGTGTGCTGGTAATTAGGATGTTTGCTGTCATTTCTATGGGTGCGACAATGCATATTCATCAAATATGTAAATTAACACATTAAGCTATTTGCATAAATCTGGATCCAACAGGATGGTGGAAATGAATTGCTGTGAGAGCAGCTCTGTAAATGATTCCCTGATACACATGTCACACTGGAGTTCTGCACACTCTCTGTGGGTGCTTTGGTGATGCAGAGCAGGGTCCTGCACACTCTCCATGGGTGATGCAGAGCAGGAACTTGTTTGGGTTAATCAGTGCAAGAAGTCCAGGCATCCTTACCTCTGGAGCAGGATTACAGCTGCATTTACACTGGCAGCCCTCAGGTGGCCTCTTCTCCTGAGCGAGGATGGGTTGGAGGGGTGGGCAGGCAGGTGAAAATTTATCCCTGGAAAAAGCAAAGCTGCCTGTGCTCTAAATGTGCCGGTGGTCTCCAGGGAACAGGAACGCACACATGAAAGTTTGCTTGGGCTTGCTCTGAGCTTTGAGATTCCCAGCAAACCCTCGGCACAGCCACTGCCTCCAACACATCTGGTACTACCAAAAGGAAAATACATAAGACCTGTAACCCTTGCCTGCAGTAGCTTAACAGTACCTCTGAGTATTGCTTCAAATACATATAATAAGTCTGAACTAATAAAGTAACGAGTTTATGAGCTTTTTAAAGATTTTACTAGATGAACAGAGAGCCTAATAACATGATTCAATTTCTTAGTATAAACAACGTATTTGCTGTGACCTCTTAAAATATTCCTAACTTTAACTGCAGAAATCCAGCGTATGATTTATATTTCTGGCTGCTAGAAGCTCTGGCTTCCATTATCTGTGTACGCTGCAAATCCAATTATGTAATATCACTGAGATAAGGCGTGTAATGTTTCACATCTAATTGTTCTAACATGCAAATTTTTTCCAACACTGCTGTATGTTGGATTAAGAGGAAAGCAAAGGCTGTGTTTCATGGGTGTAGGTTGTGTGGGTGGAATGGGGCTCTCTGCAGGCAATTGGATGTGTTCACCTGGATGTGTCGTGGGCAAAGTCTCTGAGAAGCTCTCTGGGAACCACAAGGATGATGTTGTCTTTTGGGTGAATAAAGTGTTGGTTAAATGCAACCAAACAGCAGCCCCTTGACTGAATGGGGAGAACTGTGTATGGCTGCAGAATATTTCACTGATCCAAGCATTGTGACTCATTTTTTTCCCCTACCTAAGACGCATGCCATGGGGTTTGATTATCCCTGTGCTTCAGTATGAACAGAACAGCTTGTCTGCAGCCTCCTTGCCCTCCTCAGGGTGCAGCTGTGAAGTCAGGGTGTGGGCTGGATGTACCCCTGGCAGACAGACTGTGCCTGCTGACAGTCCAGGGCACCTGGTGATTCACTATATGAGATCCAAATTTCACACCCATTTTTGAGGTGGTTTTCACCCATAGGTAGGAAAGAGACCACAGACCTAAGTTCTGGTACATCTTGTTAAACAGCAGCTTGTGTGCTTTGCTCCTTAGGTATTACCATCACTGTCTGAACATCCTTGGACACGTGTGCTCATCCAAGACTGTGTAGGCTTAATTTCAGAGGTGGCTGTGTCCTTGTCCCTTCCCATGATGGGGTCCCATCCAGCCTGCACATCCAGGTTGCACACCCAGGTTGCACACCCAGGGTAGGCATGAAGCCAGTCAGGACTAGACAACACTCAGATCTCCCCTGTTACTTTCTCAGAATGCAACCAAGGAGATGTCCTGGCATGAAAAGAGGGAAATGGATGTCATCTGTGAGACCCAAATTTTTATCCTTGGGACCAGAACAGACACTTACATTAACATTTGTCCACATTTGCAGGAGGGCAGGCTTTGATGGCCTTGCTTGTTGACCACAGCACAAAGAAACATGAAGATGTGTCTAAAAACTAGGGGTTTTTTTAGTAGAATTTGTGTTGTCCGTGGTGGAGCTGGCTGGGGGAATTTGAAGAAATAATTTTAAGCAAAACATTGGGGTTTTTTGGCCCAATGCACTTGAACACATGAACCTGTCCTACACATTGATTAGGAAGTGCAGGCAGAACTTCTCAGCCTCTGCTCTTCCTTTTGGCCCCTCACACTGTCCCTGCCAGGTTTTGGTGCTGCTGTGGTGTTGGTGACATTGTTCAGATACTGGTTCTGGTCCTGGTATTTGGCTCTTCTGAGGAAGTTTTCCACTCACTATCTTACAGCCACTGGGCATTGTGCTCTGGACATGAATAGGTCCCTTTCAACCTTGTTTTATTCATCATCAGCAAAGCATGTAATTACAGTGGAAATGCTAATAGATTTCCTAACAACTTGGTATCTACTTGGGCGAAACAGTTATTTGTTGACTAATTAGTAAGTTAATTGTTTTATATTTTATTGAGGTGAGGTTGCTGTTTTAATGTAGAGGGAGGAGGTGTGGGCTCTTCTAAACAAGATGCTGCTTTAATGAGCAGTTACTAAAGAGTGGGCTAAAGAAGTGTAGGGAAGTGGTAATGGTGTTTCCAAAGGAGATATGTGGAGCCAAAGGGATGAGATTTGGGAGCTGGGACAAATCCTGCTGGTGTGCTTGGCTCTCCCTGAGACCATTAGCAGAGCAGGCTTCTCANAAAAAAAAAAAAAAAAAAAAAAAAAAAAAAAAAAAAAAAAAAAAAAAAAAAAAAAAAAAAAAAAAAAAAAAAAAAAAAAGGCATTTTGCAGAAGGAAAGGAATGACCTTCCTGGAGTTTATGATTGAATGTATGAGTAACCTGGCCTTGGGTTTCTGGGGCATGAAGTCTTTTCCCTGGCTAGATTTATGTCATTTTAAAAAAAAGTTTCCTATTCTCTTCCTTAGTAGTTTGCTTTCTCCTTTCTTGCCCCTCCTGACCCTGTGCTCGTGGCCAGGAAAAGTTTCCTGGATTTAGAAACAATCTTTAAAGATAACCTATATGTGGATGGAGGCAGTAGCAGATCATTGGGGATAGGCTCCTCCAGGACAGTTAAGCATATTGCTTTGGATATTTTTTCTCCTTCCATGTCCTTCCTGTCTCTCCTTCTCATGAGGGCTTTGTTATAATCACCTGCCTTGGCCAATCCTGTCCTTTCTCAGTTGGAGCAGTCCTGGAGCTGGGATGTGAGTCCGTGGGTTTGTACCCCTTCTCACATGTTCTCATGAGGTTGTCTCCCATGTAGGGAGGGATTTTAAAATGAAGGAGCTCAGAGTTAGATTAGATTTTGAGATTAAATTCTTCCCTGTGAGGCCCTAGCAGAGGCTGCCCAGAGAAGCTGTGGCTGCCCCATCCCTGGAAGTGTTCAGGACTGACTTGGACAGGGCTTGGAGCCTGGGATAGTGGAAGGTGTCCCTGCCCATGGCAGGAGGTGGAATGTGTTGGGCTTTAAGGTCCCTTCCAACCCAAACCATTCTGTGATTTTGTGATTGTTTATAAAGTATTATTCTGTGTTGGCAGCACCACAGGGAAGACCATGAGAAATACTACTGCTTGCAGTCAGCCAGCCTGTTTTCTGCTGGCTCTTCCTCCTGCCAGCTGGAAATGCAGTGTGGAAATACTGCTACCTGTTGATGTATTTGTGTGCTGATAATCCTGTGCTTTTTTTTTTAATTAACTTAAAGTATCTCCAGCCTGCTCTGTAGTCTCATCTGTTTTGGCCATACACCTGCAGCAGTTTGGCAGTCCTGGAAATGCAGAGTTACAAGTGAGAGGTCTGTGTCCAGAGGGATGTGCAGGAAAACCTATGCAGTCTGTGCCCAAATTCACACAGTTTTCCACTCCTCTCCTACTGTAAAATTAAACTGAAAAAGGCAGGATAGATGCCAGTAGATAAAGCTGGTACCAGCTCACTGCAGAAAAATAATCTAAACAACACACCCCATCTTGGTTGCCTTTGTTTTTTTAGTTGCCTTATTTTTCAGTTGCCTGGTTTTGGTTTGGTTTTTTTTCTCAAATGACCAGGTAGCTTTTAAGTTTTGGTAATGGTAGTTTTCCTGTGCTGTATCCAATAACCCTCTGCATGGATTACCTGGCAAGAACAGTCCCTGGGCAGCCAGGGAAAAGGAGTATTTGTACTGCCTGCATCCAGGCGTGACTCCAGTGTTTCATGCCACCACCTGAGCTAGGATGGGCTGTGAATACAGATCACACCTCTCTCCTTTCTCTATTTTTCCCAGGCTTCTCATTGGGAAAAGGGCCTTTGCTTAGAAGCCACCAGGGAAGTGGGTTATAAAAGTTTTATTGGTGAGGCAGAGAGATGTTTCCACTCTTGCTGTTCCTTGGGAAATAAGAGAAGGAAAGACAGATAATGTTTCGTCTCTTTATTAGACTGGGAAATCATCTATAAAGCAGAGGTGTATTTCAAACCAAGCCCCCCACGTCTCTTGTTAATGCCAACTCAGCAGCATCCAGCTGGGCAGATGAAGGGTTTGGATGATGTAGGACTTTGAAGGGATCCTGTTTAGTGGGATGAGAGCCCTAGAGGAGCCAGATATCTGGTGAGAAGACCAGAGCCCCCAGCCTGGGTGCCCTGCACTCAGCCCTTAGAGTTCCTTGCAGCAGTGCTGCCAAATGGTAATATTCACCTGTGATAAACTGCAGGCTGGAAAAACTCATCCTTGGGGGAAGCTACCTGCCTGGTGGGTGGAGGAGAGTTTGTGCATGCTCAGGGCTTGTTGGTAGGACACTGAGGGATAGCAGTGAACCGTAAACGGCCTTAAAAGTGGCAAGTCCAAGTGAAGCTATGCGGCTTAAAATGCTTTATCATGTCGCATGCCAGGGCTATTAGTCCCCTTCTGTGCTTCTGTCAGGCAGCATGGCAACCAGCAGTGAAGTTTTATCAGATATTAAAACCTGCTTTTGAAATTTCTCCTAGAGCAGAATGCTAAATCAACCTCCTCACAGTGATATTTCCTTTTTTTTTTTCTTCTTGTGATGTTTCCTGCCTGGCAGCTTTACCTTTACTTCCATTTCTCTCTCTCATTTTCCATCAGCTCTATCTGTAACCATTTTGTGTTTTATTGAGCATGAATGGTGATGCCTTTTAGATGAGTGATATTTTCATCTGAACATGCTTGCTTAATATAGGCCTCCACTCAGCTGTTACCCCAATGGTGCTTTGTGTTTACCAACAGATTATTTCAACTAGCTTGAATTTGGAAGCAAATTTTGCATGGGGAGGTTTTCTCCCCTTCTCCTACCCCAGCAAAAATTCTGCCTCTCTTCTGGTGGGATATTACCGACCTGGAACACGCTTCAGAGGCAGTGTGAGCTGTGCAAGGGCTGCAGCTTTGCTCCTGGGGCTGAGTGTAACCTACGCTTACCATATGCTACCACCCTCCCCTTTAGGTGAAATGGGGGGTTTTTCTGCCTCCCCGCAAATGATAGCAGAGACTGTAATCACTCAAGCTGCTGCCATGTGGGTCTCAGTGCATTTGGGAATAAAATTTTCCGTCTGTGGGGAATAGGTTATGAATCCAAAGTCATTAGAAAGGGTCTGGGTTTACCCTTGGTGCTGTAAGCAGGATCTCAGCTGTCAGTGACAGTGATGGATCCCCAAATACCTGCTTGTTGCAAGGCATCGCTGCCACCCCCAGAGGTTCCGTGGGCTGTGCAACAGCACCTGGACCTGGGGAGGCTGAAATGTGCCTCAGTTGTTGAAAAGTTTGGGTTTTGCTTGGTCTGAGGTTTGTCACAGCAATTCCCAGGAGGTCGTTGCTGGTGAGCTCGCTCTGGGGAGGTCTGTGGTGGTTTTTTGGCACTGATGATAAGTGCCACTGCTGCTTACAGGAACTGGAGTCCCATCAGTTCCATGAAGCCAGTGATGGAGGGCAGAAACAAAATCCCTTCCTGAAGGCTGGCTTTTCTGTTTGCATCCAGATGGAGGGTGCAGATCTTTGTGCATTGCTCCAGCCAGAGCTGAGTCCCTTCAGAGAGCTCTGACCTGCATCAGATATGGATCAGCATCCAGACATCCCCAGGGTGGCACCTGGGAGCTTTGGGAGGCACGGTTGTGTTAGGTGCAGGGGAAAAGGAGGGGTTGTGTGTCCCCCTGGGCTGAAGATGCCCTCTCCAGCACACATTCCCATGCCTTGAGAGCACTGTGCATCTTTAACCCCTGGTAGTTTGTTCTCTTGATCCTCATGCAACAGCTGGCAAGGGAAGAGGCTGGAGCTGAACTCACATCCTTGACAAGGTGTTCAGCCAGCCCTCTGCTGCACCAGCACTGACTTTTCCCTTGTGATTCATTGCCAGGCTCTGCACCCTTGTCCATTACCATAGTGCTTAGGGAATTTAGACATTCATGGCTGCAAATGTTCCTTTGGGACCTGTGTCCTCTGGAGTCCACCCTGCCAAAACCATGGGGGTTGCTTCTAGGGAGAAGCACTGCTGCTGAACCTGGCCCAGAGCGCCCACATCGACACCTCCATGCCCTGCTTTGCCCAGACCCCATGCACGGTAATTTCCCAGCCAGCCTGCTCCATTAGGGCATTACAGGGACATGGGTTAATGAGGCTGGTTCGGAGAGCACGGTCTGAGTTCATCTGGTCTGTCCCCGCTGCTGCAGAATTTGCATCTGGCCGGGGTTGTGCATCTCGCAGCCGAGCTGCCAGCACTGGATGAAAAGGGCAGCGCTTCCAGGAACCCTCGCCAGCAATTTCCCTTGCGAATGAGCAGGGGCGGCTCGCACCGGGCCGGCCCTGCTGAGCTCAGCGCTGGGCTGTGGCTGCCGGGTTCGTGGCACTGCAGCTGCCTCGCACCGCTCTCCTCGCCGCCGCTCACCAGCCGAATTTCTCGCGATCGGGCCACGCATCTGCATTAATTTAGATGGCTTAATGTGGGGAGATCATCAGCTTGATTTCCCCTGTGGCTCTGGGAGTCAGCTGGGGCTCCGGGGCCTCCCATTAGCGGCCCAGCCCGCTGCCAGATGGCGGGTGATGGCTTGCGGAGGCTCCGGAGCTGACGTGCCCCATTGTGCGAGAACACAAAAGCGAGCCGGGCTGGATGTTTTTTTTCTTACCCCCCTTTCTGCTTTCATTTTCCTTCAGTGCTGTCACCCTCACAGCTAATTCCTGCAGCTCTCTTTATTTATTTATTTGCTTCATGGTGGCGAGGGCTGTGAAGTTGCTGACAGTGTTTTCCATGCGGATGCTCCTGCCTTGCACCACGCAAGTATCTTAAGGACTTTCCTTCTCCTGCCTTTTATTCTCTGCCTGAATATGCATGTGGGGTGCACAGTCCCATGTGCATGCACACCCTCATGGAACATCCTCTTGGACATTTGGGTCACATAAACAAGTTATTAGGTATTACAGTGGGTCTCCTGGGGGGCCATTATATGCCATGAGGTTTTGTTAAAATAGATTTAATTGCCTTCCTGAATATTTCAGGTGTTCCAGCAGTTTTTCAGGTCTCTTAACAGTCTGTGCTACGATCACCTGTTTGTTGCAGAGTTTTCATCTCTTTTGTTAATACTGGGGAGGCATCTGTTTTGGGCTGCAAGTGTTTTTTCTGATGAAGATGCACGTTTCAGGAGGGAGAGGACTGATTCCTCAGGTTTGGTACAGGACACACTGAGCATCCCTGCAAGGGCCCCCTGAAGGTCAGGCTTACAGGGCTTTGGCTCTGATTTCCCCAGTGTGCTGCAAACACAGGGGCAAAGCTCAAGTTCAGAGCTCAAAGTCACTAAAAATGCCCCTCTGCAATCCCTCCTTTCAGGTGCAGTGTTTGACCTCTGCCTGCTCCCTAAAACCCATATCACTTTTGCAGTGCTGCTGCTCCTTGGCGTTTATCATCACTCCAGCCCACACAGCTTTCCACATTCATGTATGCATCCCAAACTTAAGCTTTGATTAAAATGAAATTTCATGCTGACAGAGAGCTTAGGTGGCTAAATGATGTTAACCTTGGCACTTGGATGGGGAATGAGTCTGGGAAGCAAATGAAAACAGCAAGTGCATGAGCAGGGATGGGGACAGAGTAGTCCCAGGCAGTTGCAGGTCTGTCTGGCTGTCCCATCACTGACAGTCTTTGAAGGCAAATGCTGGCATTTAAATTTGAATTGTGTGGCTGCCTGAGTATCCAGCATGTTTTCTACTTCTTCTCCTTTGACAGGAGCTGCATTGTCAATGTTGACCTCTTCTCCAGGCTTGGCACTGTGTGCTGGGTTTCTTTTTCAGCACCTCCTCTTGTCTTTTGTCCATGATGCTGAATTTTATTGCCAGGGCTTGTTTGGTAGGATGGGTGGAGATCCATGGAGTGTATAAGGACTTGGTGCACTTGCAGAGGGCTCAGGTGCTGGTAGTCACAGGAGAATCTGTAACTCCTAGTCAGGGAACCACTGCTCAGGGAATCTGGCTGCCTTCCCCCCAGCCTGCCCAAGTGAGTTTCAGGGTGCACAAGCACAGGAAGAAGCAGAAAATTGAGCATGAATGATTTGCAAATTTTACAGTAAGAAATAACACAGGCTCTTCCAACCTCTTTTCCTCCCAACAAATTGATAAAGCCCCTCCTTGTAGCCCTTCGAGCTGATAGTTATCCCATCCGGGAGCATCCCATGGGAATGGTCTTCAAAGGCTTCCTGAGCCTCACTGCCCTCTCCTCCTGTTACCCAGGGCTTCTTGTTGTATCCTGTGTCCATAAACAGTACCAAAGGTCCTTGCAAAAAGAGGAGAGGCACCACCTGAAGTGACGTGTGTTTGTTTAATCAAGGATAAAAAAGCAAAAAAAAATTAGAAGCATCTGAAGTATGTATCTGAATGCCTTAACAAAGTGCTCAAAGCTGAAATTTAGTTTCGCTCGACTGCTCGTTTTAAAAATTCCTCAAAGAAAGGACTTGGTTATTTCTCTGTGGCAGTAAGAGATGCATATGCAAAGTTCTGTATGTGATTGTGACACAGTACAGAGGTTGGGTGATGGCAGATCACAATCATAGCTCTCCCACGGGCATAGTCACATTGTTTTTCTACTCTATTCATTGAAACCTGCTCTTGTAAACCACCTTCTATCAGGAATCTCGCCCAGCGAGCAAAGCCCTGTGTGGTGTGGCGGTAAATGCAATAAACCAGAGAGCCCTGTGATGGCCTGGCAGGAAATCAGTGCGTCCCCTTTTTTCTGTCACTTTGCTTCCTTGATGCTCTGGGATAGTTTAGTGCTGGTGCTGCTTTCCCAGGCAGTGTTGTCCCACTGGCCACTGCTGCTCGGCACATGCCGGAAAGGACGCGCTGATCCAGGAGCGGCACCGCAGGGTGATGGCAGCGTTGCCTCCTTGACCCACAACTTTTCTCCTGTCACCTCTTTTCAATGAGTCCTCAAAGGTAATGAGTTTAATTTGATAAACTGGGCCCAGGGTGAGGTGTCACAGTGGGTTTAGGAGATAAGCCTCCCTGCTTCTTATCAACAAGAAGCCAGTCTTCCCTGGAGAACTGTGTTTTCTGGAATGCATCACTGCTCCTCGGGTTCAGTGATGGTCTGATGATAGCGAGGAAGATAAAGATGGTGAGATTGCTGGTTTGTAACTCTGCTATCACTTCCTTCCTCTGTGTCACCGTCTTCCACATCCTGATCTTTAACCATTCTCTTGTATCCTTACTTGTGTTTGTCTGCCAGGATGGTGATGTGTCTCCCAGTCATATTTATGATGCTGTGGGGTGCACAGGGAGGAGAAAAGGTCCACTGTGGGGGTAGAGGTGCTTTAAGATAGAGTGGTTTCTTCACAGAGACCTGGCATGAAATGGAAGCTGCCACCTTGTCATGGGAGTGGGTGTCTGGAGGGACCCTGGCTCACAGAGTCTGACCTGTGTTGCCATGCCCATACTGTATCATAAAATCATTGAACCCTAGACTGGGTTGCATTGGAAGGGACCTTAAAGAGCATCTACTTCCAACCCCCTGCCATGGTCAGGAACACCTTCCACCAGACCACATTGCTTCAAGCCCTGTCCAAGCTGGTCTTGAACACTTCCAGGGATGGGGCATCCACAGCTTCTCTGGGCAACCTGTGCCAGGGCCTCCCCACCCTCACAGGGAACAATTTATTCCTATCATATGTCCACATACGTGCACATGTATACACACTACTGTGCCTACTCTGGCAAGCGATGCTGCGGTGCAGCCCCAGGTGCACCCATCCCAGCGGAGGCGCAGGAAAGGAGTTAACACTCTCTGGCTCGTGCACAGAAATACAATCCCCATCTCCTCTGAGCTCCCAGAGAGAAATCGGTGCAAACATCAAACCGCACGTCCTGTACCGTGGGGCCGATACGCCGGAGCTATGAACTTTCTCTTTGAGGTGGTAATGGTTTGGCTGGCAGCCAGGAGCGGCAGCCGTGAACGGAAAGGGGGACTTCCAGAGATAAGCTATTTTCAGCCAACGGGGCTTCTCGCCGTGAAATAAATAGAAAAAAGGACGAGCTCTACGTCTGCGGTCATGTGTCCTGCTTTCGTGGATTTGGCCTATTTTCTGAAGAATGGCTGTAATTCAGCTTGAATTTCCCCTGGATTGCTGCCAGCAAAATAGGAAGCTGTTGCTATTGCCAAGGAGCGAACAGGAATTTATATAGTAACTCAGCCACAGGGATGAGATGACAGCTAACGGCTTAGCTGCTGCTAGGAGGAAAAGCAGACCTGGGAGGAACCTGGATTTTCTCAGGATAACAACAGTTCAGTCCTTTCTACAGCTTTGACATTATCCCCTTCAATCTGGACTGGGCAACATCGAAGCACTATATCTGTGCTCAACACCAAGAGATGGGAGCAGAGCAGCTTTCAGCATTTAGAAAATCACCTGTGTTTGAGTAAATTTCAGAGTTAAAATGAACAGAAAGGAGCTTTAGAGCAGTTCTTTGCAATGCTAACCCTGTGCCCCGCTTGCTCTGGCTCAGTGCTGTGATCCTGTGGTCTCTCCTCTCCCTGTGCACAGGGGATGCTGAGTATTTCCCTTGCTGTGATGTAAGGCAGCTCCTCTGTGGGAATCCAGCCTTTTGTGATTATTTTTCTATTTAAATAACTTATTTAGTTATCGTGTGCACCATTTCCACTTCTGTTTCATTCCTTAATAAAGAAGGGGAGTAGTTTATCATGCTCGGCAGACTATGGACGTGGTGAAAGACATACTGTTCTGAAGGATTTAAAGTTAATTTCCGTTGGACAGAGAGACCGTTGTTTGGGGTACTTCCACAGCCGCCTTTCCCCCCTGCTTCGGCTGCCTTGGGTCCACAGGGAGCCTTTGCCTTATGTCTTTGGGAAGCTCTTCCCCCTGCCTGGACCCCATGTGCTGGGAGGTTTGCAAGTCTGTAATGCTTTGGAGTCTTAAGGGATACAGCTTGCACTCAGGCCTGCTGTGTGATGGGACACAGCAGAGACGTGCCCCTGGGTGCCACAGAGCCCATCACCTCTGACTGCCCACTCCATCATGAAAGCCAGAGTCTCCATGCTGTGCTTGGGTTTTTGCCAAGACCTATGAGATACTTTGCTGTAGGCACTGCCACCCCCTGGACCACCAGATTCAGGAAAGAGATCATCTTAGAGGCAGTTTCACCTCTTCCAGGCACTCCTCAGCTGCTGCCCAAGGGAATATCTCAATCTGTGCAGCAGGCAGAACGTGCTGTGTCTCAATTTGCCATGGGCTTGGCCATCCCTGCCGAGCCGGAGCAGTGTGATGCCCGTGGCTCAGCGGCACTGAGCACTCACGGAGCTCCCTTGGCCAGGCAAAGCTCCCACCTCAGCAGGGCTGACCCTCCTGCAGCAGGAGGGAAAATGAAGAGTGAATTGCCAGCACTGGTGCTGTTTGCTGTCGGCCCGATAAAAATGGCACCTTGCCCAAGTCTTCTATAAATCACAGGTTCCATTTGGAAAGGAGATTTCTGTGGTAATTAATGAGCCAGTATAAAGACATTAAATGGAGAATGTGTAGTGATAGAAAGGCTTGTCATTCACTGAGCCATCTTCCCCCATGTGAATAACCACGGGGGAACAAAGGCCAAACTCCTTATAGACTGAAGTGCACTATCTCTGATAGCTGGGAATGAAGTAATTCTCTGAAAATAACAAAGGCGCAGTGAAATACATTAGTAAACTAATTACTAGAGAGCTGGTAAAAACAGATGCTGAAAATTTAAAGCTATTACTGGAATGATTGCTGGCAGAAAAATGGGGGCTGACAACAAAAAATTAAAAAATGCATCTCATTTAAAATTCATTAGCCTGTAAATCAGGACAGCTCCCTGTCTGAAAGCGAGGCTGATGGCATTTCCGTGGGCAGTCGTGATGAAAAGCTTCCTTGCCTTCACCTTTACGGATTCCACCAGTGCCTCCGGAGATGCCGAAGCAAAATGTGCGCTCGTCTGTGAGCACAAAAAAGCAGGGAAGCTGCTGGCTTTGCTCAGGGAGGTCTGAGCAGGATGTTTCTGCTCAGAGGTGTTGTGAGGGCTGCTGAGGATAACACCTCGTGCTTGCTTGGCTCGCTGCCTCTCTGAGCTGATGAAAAGCAGGATTGCTCGTCCATCCGCTCTCGATATTGGAAGGAGTTGGCTGCAAACAAAGTGGTCCAGGGCCAAAACCAGCTGTGTGGGAGCTTCCTCTTTTACTGTCTCCCATCAATATTTGGGAGAGGGATGGAAAACATCAGTATTGTGCAACAAATCAAAATGGTAACTATGTAATTTGTCTTAATTGTGTGTGTCAGAGTAGGAAAAACATGAGGAGCTCTGGATGGGAATCTGGCATGAGAGACCTGCCTGCTGGCAGCATACTGCATGCTTTGCTCTGCCCTTGTCGAGCCAGCCTTTCCCAGAGGCTTGTGGACAGCTTGCCTTTCATTTTCTCATTACTTCAGGGGTCTGCAGGGGCACTTCAGTGGGATAAATCATTGCTATTTTGCAAAGAGCGAATGTGTGCTTCAGAGGAAAGTCCTGAAGAAGCCATTGCTGTGAATGCAACAGGAGGGGACATCTTCTGTGATGCTGGAGAGGAGCCCTGCTTTGGGGTGGAGGAACTTTGTGTGATGCTGGGGTTTCTTAAGAAGTCACCTCACAAAAATACAGGAGCCCTTTGTGGTGCGTTGTACCTCTGGGCAGGTGTCACCAAGCCAGTGTTGCCTGGCCAACATCACCCTTGGTGCTGGAGCCCTGTGCAGTTGACAGATAACCCCTTGCTGCACTGCAGAATCACCAGCCCCATGTGCAGTCTGCCCAGGCAAATTAAGAGTTGTTTATGACATTTAATACTCCCCCTTCCCTCCAGCAGCAGGGCAGCAGGACCACAGGTTTGGCTTCACAAATGGTTGCCTCAGGATACACTAAATGCTGTCATGAGCCGGAGAGCAATTTCTTCTTGAAAAATTACTGCAATAGAGCTCCCTGATATAGGTCTCTCCCAGCAATGCCTCCCTCTTCGCCAGCAACTTCTTCTCTCCCTGAAACCAATTTGAGAGCGCTAAAGGGGCTGTTTATTAGTGATCCCCCTGCAAAACAAGAGGGTGCTGGAAGATGGATAACCACCCTGGGCTGTCTGCTGTGCTGCTTGGCGTAGCAGGTAACATGATGGGATGCTGCCATGTGCTCTGAGCGTGGAGGGAAGTGAAAAATTTGATCCATGGGATTGCCAAGATGCATCTTTCAAAGTGGTTTATAAGGAGCAGCATTGCCTCATGGGTAGAGTGTGCTATTGGTACTCAAGGGAGGGATGATGTTGGATTTTGTTTGTGACCATGGGTGGCACTTAGTGCCTGTCCTGAAATAACCAATGGCTTTATAGGAAAGGTGTGAGGGTGCTCAGACAGCCCTGGTTTCTCGCTGCACCTCAGAGGGGGTGTTTGTGCTGATACACAGGGACTCCCTGCTCTTGCTTCCAGGCTGGGATGATTTCTGGCTGCAGCCACATTATAGTAGGTCTTGGGTCTCAGGAGGCTGCATTGGGCAGTGCTGCTGCACGAGGGAGAGTGTGGCAAATGCCAGATGCTCTCAAGGGTTTCCTCTGGCATTGGCAGCTCCCCTGGTGCTCTCTGCTCCTCTAAGGTAAGACAAACGGGGGTGGTGGGCTGTTGAATGTTGGGGTTGCTCCCTCGCGTGCTGTGCTGGAACAGTGTGGGAACAGTCTCTCTCTAGAGGTGCAACATTTTGTGAGTTTTATAGAAATGGTGAGATACTGCAGTATAAAACAATCCTTGGGCCATAGGGCCCCTGTTCATTTCCATGTGTGGTGCAGAGGCTGCATTTATCCAGTTAAAAAGCTTTCTTGCTCACAAGAGAGTACCCCTGCATCAACAACTGATGGTGGTATGGTTAATTTTCCAATAAGTGAGCTATAATAAATATCATGAATATACTAAGTTCTCTAGGACTAGCATATGTGTTTGTAGACACCTGTGATTGTGCAGGAGAGGCTGGGTGTGCTGGCAATGAGCAGCACATTCAGTCAAGCTCAGGAAGAGGAGTGGAGCTGCAGTGCAGGCATTCAAAGGGGTTCCAGGTGCCACCCTACAGGGACCTTTTCAGGAAGAGCCCATCATCCTCCTCTCAGCTTGGTTCCTTCGCTCGTGCAAGGCGGGTAGAGCAACCAGGGGCTCCTGAGGATGTTCCCTCTGACCCCTGCTCTGCATGCAATGAAGATGTGTTCATTACTTTCACAGGATATTTATCATCCCTAAGCGGAAGCAGCCCCTACAGGGCTCCGTGCTTTTTTCTGCTTCTGAAAGCAGCAAACCCAACAATAAGTCATGGGTCAGTAGCGTCCATCAGGGCTGTTCATTGTGATGCAGCGGGGAGGTGACCTGAGCTGGATTTGGCTCACAGTCATTTAATATGTTATGCAGAAAGTTGAGAAGCCACAGTCCCAGACCAGACAAAAATTTGCCTCCTGGTTGACTTGAGTCATGAGGTAGCAGATTTCCCCCCTACTCTTCTTGTAAAGTATCTGTTGCATGTTCCCTCCCGTGGGCAGCTGCTGTGTCCCACTGTGAGGCATTTTCTCTGTTGTCTCCCTTTCATCCCTGTCCCAGGAGCTTGGGACAGGAGAAGAAAACAGGACAGGTGGAGACTTTGTTCCTCAGCTAGAGAGGTCTGTATGATGTGCTGTCTTCTCAGCCTATTTTAAATTCTTCCAGTCAGCTTTGATTGCAGCTGAAAACAAGAGATATGAGGATGCAAAATGCAGAGAGAGCAGAGCCTGCACCGTCCTCCATTCATGCTCTGAGCCATCCTGTTATCTCCAGGGGAAGAAAACCACAGCCAAAGCGAAAGAGGAATAAGCATTTGTTTGCAAATATTCCAAATAAAAAGTGTTCAGGACTGACCATTTCCCTCTACCTCTGCACAGACCGAGGTGGGTCATCCTCCCTCTTTTATCTCACCAGGTATTTTGGTTCCTCTTAAATGAACTACATTCCTCTAAAATGTCTTCCTTGCTTCAAACTCTCCTGAGTCTTGCAGCTCATATTCTTTTGAGATCTGAGGCTCAGCACGGACAATAGAGATTTGGGATTTTCCCTGCTGTGATTAGTGGACAGGGGCAGAGAGGATTTTCCTCTGTGCTGGGAGAGGCACGGCTGCTCTTTAATATTTCCCTCCCTTTCCAAAGCTGAGAGAAAGGCGATTTTTCTTCCCTTTAGATGTGAGCGAAGGGCCCCGTTCCTGCTACTCCTGGAGAATTAAATAGATAAATGGGCGGCGCTGTTGTTCACGCTTCACTATGCACAAAGCAACTTGCATTCAAAATTGGGCTCATGGCAGTTCAGCAACAACCTCGCACAATAGCGTCATTAGACACGCAGGGCTGGCTCGCAGGCGCAGAGGCTGCTCTGCAGCTGGAGTAGCCACCATGCTGGCCTGCTGTGGGCTTGTTTCTAGCTTTATAAAAATGCATCTTTAAAAAAAGTGTATAGAAAGAAGATTCAGTGTCTTTTTCTTAAAGGCTTGGGCAGGCATTGCTGTTTGAAGGCAGAGGGAAGAGAGGAGAGGATGGGATTTGTGGTGTCCACACGCCCCCCGTCTTTTGCGATGGCTCCTTCTCATTGGCAGACCTTCCATTTCCAGAGTGAGGAGGGGACAAATAAGACCTGAGTCTGCAGAACCTTCATCTGCTGACTTTTTTGAGAATGTTCCCTGGCACGTTGCTGATTTAGTGGTGAAGGTCTCTTAAGCCAAGAGGGAATTGAAAATTTAATCCCTCTGCTTGCCTCGGCACGGGTGGCTTTCAGGAAAAGGAGTTGGGTGCTCCATGAGTCTCACAGATAGTGAAGGTTGGTGCTGCTGGAGCTCTCAGCTTCATTTGAGAGTGGTTCAGATTTGGCATTAATTGGCATGGTGTTCATTGTGTTTTAAAAAAACAACCCTGGCCTTCTGTTGACCTGAGGAGGAATTCAATTTTATTAGTACGTAGAGAAATTCAGTATAGAAATTAGCAGCTCACTGTCATTGGAATGGAGCCAATCTTGGAAGGGGTCAGCTTGCCCATGGCTTGTTCTCTGCTCTGGGCAAATAATTTACCTCCCAGATTTCACCTTCCTCAGTTGTAACGGAGATAATGAAGCCCGCTCTCCTTGGTAGGAGCATCTGGAAGCCAAGGTACTGGAGGCACATCCCCATAAAACTCTTGTTCCTTATACTGTGTTAACTGGGAGGCATTTTAACCACATGCCTCCATTGGAAAAGGTCTGAATTTAACAGGTTGGTGGCAGAAATGTGAAGAAAGGATCTTCACTTGTGTGCTGCTATTTGTGGACTATGTGGCATCTGTGGTGGTGTGGGTGCTCACTCCTCCCCAGCATCGTCTTGTGTCAGAGCCAGCCTGGGTCTCTGTTTCCCCACAAGTAATTTAAAATCAAGAGGCAATTTGATTGCAGAACTAGCTGGCCTTCCCAAATGCTCTCCTAACACCATGTTTGGCACGGAACCTTTCAAGTCTTGCTCCTCTCCTTGTGCCTGCACAATGTTTATGTTTTAATGCCTTTAAAGGCCTGGGATTTGCTTTGACATACCAAGTTAATGTTTTCTTTTTCTATATCAAATCTGGGTCAATCTCTGGCTTAGCACTAATGCTGCACTGAGCAAAAAAGGATTGGCCACTAATGGTTTCAATTTAGTTTTTTATGGAGTAGAGAAAATTTCACTCGATAGCTATTTTCATTTTTATTCCATTGGCCTTTCCACCAGGCCTGTTGGGATGGAGAAAGTGCTTGTGATTTGATTAGAGGAGACCCCAGAATGAATCCTCCATGAATATGGATGAGGATGGGAGTTGCTGCTCACCTGTGTCCATAGGACATGCCTTCAGGAACTGCATCCCAGTGGGTGTTAAGTGGTGGGCAATCCCAAGCATGGGGGTTTCTTTATGGAAGAGCCTCACCTGTGATCCAGCATCATCCTAGTTGAGGTCCTCAGTTATATAACACAGGGGAAGGAGAGAAGAACAGTAACTCTTCTGCTTCATGTGTCTGTGTGCCTGTAGACAGGCAACATTCAATCTGAATCTAGCCTTGGACAGGATCTTTTGGAGGAGGCTCCTCCATGCCTGCAATGTCAAAGGGCTGCCAGGACCATTCCCTGTCTGCTGTAAGCCCTAATTTTGTCTTTCTGTGCCCTGTGGCAGTTGCTGTGTCCCATAGCCAAAATCCAGGTGGGATGATAGCAGAAGCACTGAGACGTCACAGCTTGGAGCATTAATGTGGAGCAATGAGTGTGCATGTGATTTATGTTACTTTTATGGCTTGATGACACAAGGAGATGGCAGAGGGAAGTTTAATGGAAACAGGATGGCACTCACCCCTCTGATGATGATAAAAAAGGCCTGGGGCAGCACCAGTCCCTTCACTGGCACATGGATGCTGCATTGCTGGATGGCAGAGACCGCTGGCAGATGGATTAGTGAGTGCCTCCCCTCTTAGGAGCTCGCGGGTGAATATTGTGATTGCATGTATTTATTTTTAAAATTATTATAGCCATTAGCATAGAAATGAGCTGCAGCTCCCTGGCTGCTGGCCAACCCCACCCGGGCTGACGTGCAGCTCTTCTCCTTGGCGGCTGGAACAAAAGCGCCCGGCTGGTAACGGGGTCCTGCTGCTTGCCACGGGAAGACAAGTGACAAACAGGAGCAAGCACTCTGCTGCATGAGTTTGTTACAGTCAGTTGGGACGTATATAAAAACCTCACATGGGTCAGCAGAGATTTAGCTCCTGAGGCAATGCCGTGTGAAGCAGTTGAGCTCCTATCCCTCTCCTCTCCTTCTCCCCAGTGATTTATTCCCAGGCTGAAAACCCAGTAATCACTCACATTGAAGTTTTGTTGCTGTTTTACAGGAGATGCTGCAAAAGTCTTTTGTCTCTGCAACTGTAAATAAACTCATAAACCTGTTTTAAAAATAGCATTTTGTAGCTCAGTGCATGAATTTTTAATGCATCTTCTGCAAACCAGCTGGTCTTGGCAAGGGTCACAGTGTTTCCTAGGCATTTAACATAAAACTGTGTTTCAAAGCCACATTATAGTGTCGTTGAAGAGTAATATTTTACTTAACATCCTCATAACTGAATTATTTATAACTTGCCATGTTTTATTCATGATAAATATTAATACCAGTGTCTTTAAGAGTAGAGGTTATTGCTGCAGTTTTACCTATAAGAGGTGATATTATTGAAATAAAGGAATGGCGATGAATTCCATAGCCAGCAGAGCGAAGTCTGTGCTGGGCTGTTCTCATTCACACCTCCCTCTTTTATCAACCCTGTCAACCACTAGAAAACCTCAGTGCTGAGCATCTGTACATCTGAAAGGAATTTTCCTACAGGAATCTGAATCCCTGCTTTTTAAAAAATTTTCTTAGAGAGCTTTGTGTCATTCTCAGTAATACTTGAATTCATTTCTTGGTGAGGGTCCATAAGCTTTGACTTTGCAAAAGTGCTCACCCTGGTCTGGGTCTCCAGCCTTGAAATGTTCTGCAGGCTCCATTGAGCTCCCCTGCTGCAGGGACCCATGGATCCCCCATCTTGTGAAGCATCCCTTGCCACCTTGGAAGCAGCATCACCTGGTGATGAGAGACCTCCTAGCAGCCTTTGGGCTACTTTCCATGTCTGAATGCTCTGGGCCATGATCAGTCTCATTTCAAGGCTAAATCTATATGAATTGGGTAAATTGCCATTGCACCATTGGGCTCCATCCTATAATCCTATACCAGAGAGGATAATTGCATTGGCTTTTATCTTGGGAAAGAGAAATACAATTTTCCTTGATCTTTCACCTTGTGCTGGTGTGTCGCCATCTGGCTGGAACATTGTGCAGCCACTCCCCGGTCTGGCTCCCGACGTGGGGCTGGCTGCCCATCCCACCCTCATACCTACAAAACCTTCCCAACCCTGCAACTGTGCAGGGCTGGGGCTTTGCTCCATGTTACTCCATCAGCTTAACAAATCTGCCATCAGCGGGTTGAGAGCGGTGGTTGCGGGAGCAGCACAGGTTAATGCAACACATATTTAATGTATGATTGCTAATGGCCATCTCCCATCTGCCTGAGCCCAACTGCAGTTTGCAGATGAATGATTAAGCTGCCCTGACACATAGGCAGCTTGTTCCTTAGCAGACCCACAGTCATTGCACTTGATGCATGTAAAAGGGGACGAGGTTTTCTTGCTGGGGAGAGGGGTGTCATCGGGCTGGGGCGGCAGAGCAGGGACTTCTCCTGGAGTTTGTTTTGTATGGTAATGCGAGAGACCTTCCTGTGGATGCAGCACTTTAAATGAATCACGAGCTCANTGTTTCTTGCTGCCCCAGCAGACCTTGCTGAGGACCGTGAGGGTCTTGGAGCAAAGTCTGCTGTTCTGGTTGAGCCAATCATTTCAATGTGCAGAGGCAGGTGGGATACCAAGAACTTCCCACTAGTCTTGTTTTTCCATGCAGGTTAGGCTGCAAGCTGGCCTTCTGCTCTTACATTATATTACAGTCCCATTTGCATTCTGTGGGAAATGAGAGTGTATTTCTAGGTCATGTGAATTTGTTGACATCTTCCAGTTGTTGGATCTTTCTTCACATGTGAATAATTTTGTCTCTCTTTTTGTCTTCCAGCAATGTCTGACTTCCACATCCACCCTCAGAATGCAGTGGTGGAGGAAGGCGGTGTAGCAAGATTCCAGTGCCAGATCCACGGCTTGCCTGAGCCAGTCATCCTATGGCATAAGAACAGCATGCCAGTCAACACAGATAATGAAAGGTAGGACATGTCTAAGCCATGTGCTGCTGGCCTTTCTCCAGCTGGGAAAAGGTGGCCAGACGTTCTATTGCTTTCACAGCTGTTCTCAGACACAACTAACCTGGGCTAAGGGTCTTGGCTAGTGTTTCCACCATGGAAAATGCTTTTATTTAGTGTGTTGTGGCTTTTCTGGTTTGGTTCTCCAAACACCTTGTAGGAGTACTGGCATTTCCCAGGAGAGGTAGATAAAGCTATTAGCTGATTTTGAATGGCTTGCACTGAAGGTCTCTGATCAACCCTGCTCCAGGTTTATTTTCCAGCATTGAGGCCTGCCCAGCAAGTCTCAAAGAGCTGGATAGCTTTGGCATCCTTCATCCCTCCATTTTGTGTTACTCTTTCTGAGACAGATTCATGACTTAACATCTTGCATATGGGTCCTGGACTCTTGCAAGTGCTGAATTTCACTGTGGCTGCTATTGCCAGGTGGACTCCCTCATGTGTGGCAACTGGGGAGCTCTGCAGAGAGCTTCCCACAGTGCCCTGAGCTGCCATTTCCCAAACAGTCTCCTAAAGAGAAACTCCAGCTGCCTCCCTTCCCAGCCTAGACCTGGAGCGGCACGTCGCCGCTTCCTGTGTTTGACAGGCCGCTCCCTTCGCGTCGGAAACGTCCCTCATCAGGGTTTGATCCGCGGCGCGGCACAGCTGGCAGGAAACGCGTGCCCGCTGCCGGTAGCCCCGGCTGTAGCTCGGGAGCTGCACAACCAGCGGTGGGAGACAATCGCTCACAGCACACCTCGAGCACGGATTGACGTCCCTGCCTTGGGAATAGGCGAAACCAGGAAGCTGTAAATATTTTCCTGAAAGCCCCTATTCTTAAAAATGTCAGTTCTGCAACAGAATGTGGTTGGGTTCTTTGGAGGCAGGAGAAAACACGAGGGCTGGAACAATGCCTGACCTTCTCAGAGTGGCAGTGAACTTACAGTAGAAGGACCCAAGAGGCCCAAATCTGCTGTGGAAAACTGCAACTGTCAGGTTTTGTTTTTCCTTGCATTTTTCAGCTAAGCTTTTTTTAGCCCAGCGCAGGATTGATTTGTTGAACTTGATCTCCTCTGAAGGCTTCTTACTCATACAGGTGCTGAACCGGGGATGTGGTAGAGCAGAGCCACTGATCCGAGGTGGCACCAGCAGAAGTAAGGGGTGGAGAGCTGTGCTGGATGCCTTGTGGCATCCCAGTGAGGTGTTGCAGGACAGGTGAAGTTCCCCTGAAGTCCTTCATGCATCATTGATCCTTTGCATTTGAGCCCAGGGACACAGTTGTGGAGTTGGTCAGAAATGTGGCAGGGATTTAAATGTGACTAGGACTTCTTTTCTCCAAGGCCGGGGAACCCCAAGGCTGAGAAGCCAAGACTTTTCTCCAACCCAGAAAGGTCCCAGCTGTGCTCATTCCTGCTGCTTCTCCTCTGGGGAAGGGAGTTTGCCCAAGGCCTGGAGGATGTAGCCTAGGAACAGTTTCCTTACATTCGTGTCCTGATTTTGAAGAGATTTGGCTTTTTGTAGGAATAAAGTTATTGGGGAAGTTTTTTATTCTCAGCTCAGTAGATTAATCTCTGACACCAGAGCCTGGGTGGTGAGAGTTGCTTCTCTAACTGAATTGGATTTCTGCATTAATCACGCTTGGTGCATTTCTGCGTATAAAGTGTATATAAATTTGTATGCCGAGTCTTGCACTTGGAGGCTTTGAAGGCAGAATAATAGCTTTGGAATTGAATCTTCTAATGCTGTGGGCAGATTGTTAACAAAAATGAAGGCTTCTTGTAGTATAATTCATCCAAAACAATAGGCATTTTAAAGTCCCAGAGAGATTGCAATCAACTTTGGGCCGTGTAGAACTGATTGCTGTCATGCTGCCACCGACACGGAGCCGCACGTTTGGAACCCGGCGCAGGGAGCAGGTTATAGGCACTTAACCATATGCTGATATGGAGAAAGATATTCCTCATCTTCCGGACGGAAATGGATTATTAACTCATCACAGTGTAATGACTTACTACCAGCCAATTTAAACAAGTGGTTGCCAAGCAACCTGTAATGTATGTGTACATATATGTGTGTATGCACGCATGATTTAAATGTGCCTGTGTTTTAAAGATATAAAATATTTATTGATGTTTACATTTGCCCGCTCAGTATTTATTTTAAACATACCTTTTCTGCATCTGAGGTTTTAAAGTCATACAGATTTGAGTCCTGGACCTGGAGTGGGGGGCGTACAGCACAGGTTTCTGATGCCTGTCCTTGGTCATTGTGCTTCAGCTGATGAGTGATAATTCCCATGTCATGATAACTCTGATGTCAGCTGTCTTCACATGCAAATGCACTGCCAGAGCTTTTCCACAGGTTAAATAGGAAGCATCTATTTTGTAGCCTTCCAACAAAAACCACCATTTCTCAAAGATGCATCAGGAAATAAATTATTTTCTTTTACCCCCCTGTAGAAGAAGACCAGAGGCTCAAATACCCAAAAAAAGTAAGAACTGATGCAGAAGCAGGCGTGGGCTCAGCCTAAAGGGGTGTTGACATCCTGGTGGTATTGGCACCTCTGCACTGGGATGCAGGGAGCCAGCCTGCCTCGTCTGGATGGGTGTGCAGCCTGCTGTCACATCGTGTCCTGCTTTGCAAGCTTTTGATTCTGTTTTCTCTTCCCACAGGTACACACTGCTTCCCAAGGGGGTTCTCCAGATAACGGGGCTCAGGGCAGAAGACAGTGGGATATTTCACTGCGTTGCCACCAATATTGCTAATGTGAAGTTCAGCCGGGAGGCCCGGCTCACTGTGTCAGGTTAGTGCCAGCTACACTCTCCTGGCTGCCTTTTGTCTTCTTCCCACTGCTGTTCTGGACCAGGATAGTTTAAGAGAACTTCAGGCTAACACACTGAGAGGCATTCCTCTGTCCAGCCATAACACCTTCCTTGTTCTGGATTGTTAGTTGTTAAGATCCCCTCCAGTGCGGGACATCCCAGATTCCCTGTGGAAATGGAGATTACATCTTTGGAGATAACGCGCAAGGGAAATCTCCCCAGGGATGGTTGAGTGGGTGTTTCTGAGTTCTTTCTTACATGCAGCCAAAGGTCTTTCCCCTGAGCTGTGATGCTCCTGTCCATCATATACATGTAATTGCTGGTACCCAGGATCTGGAGGCTTTCCAGCACGCATCTCACAGCTTCCCATCGCCC
>VYZP01039676.1:1500-12499 GCA_013400635.1 Hypocryptadius cinnamomeus | reverse complement strand
CCATGGCAGGGGTGGCACTGGGTGATCCTTAGGGTCCCTTCCACCCAAACCATCCCATGGATGTGGATGAGGAATGTGCCATTCTCTGCACAACCTGACAAACAGCTTCCCTGTCAGCCCTGCTGGTTTCTCCACGTGGAGATGCTGCTTTGGGGGATTCTCTGTGTGGATTTTTCTGCTGCCAGCACTCTGGCAGTGCCTCAGAGTACCAATACACAGTAACCTTCTTCTTTTTACCTGAATTAAAACCAAACAGGTACTGGCTGAGGGGAATGAAAAGGCACCCAAGCAGCAGAAAGGCTCTAGCAGCCACATCTCCCCTGCAGTGGTGAACATAATAAAGGATGTTCTGCAGAAGCTGAGGATTTTTTCCTGCTCTTCAAGCAGGGCCAATATTAGTGTTGGTAAATACTGAGATAAGCACCTTCTCTGAAATGATTTCTTTTGTGCTGCATTTATTCACTCAGAGTCTTGTAGGGAGGGGTGAAATGGGAAGATTTTGAAGGGCTCTTGGCCTCCTAACAGGGTTCTGTTGAATAATTAATGTTTAAATTGCCTTTTCAAATCCGACACTGCGACTTGTTCATCTTTCACACTCGCTGCACATTTAAAACCTTGATGGCAGCAGTCCCTGTGGTGCTATTGTGCTCACAGGAGGGTATTTAAGCATGCAAATTAATTTTAAGGGACACTATAAAGCCAGGCAGCTGTCAATGCCTGTGCATGAGGTGGAGCTTGTTGGGAAAGCATTTCATAACCCCAAAATAGCCTGAACAGGGAAGAAACTCCACCTGTGCTGGTGCAACTGGTAGCAGGAGGGCCCTGCCTGGGGTTCCAGGATCAGCAGCTGCTGTCCTTCATTCCTGGGGTAGCAAACCAACAAAACCCCAGGGGCTGGACCTTGTGTGGAGTCTGATCCCAAAAATAGGGCACAGACCACGCTGCTGTGGCTGGGCTGGGCTTTTCTGGGATGGCTGAGGCATCCAGAGATGCTGGAGCAGCTTCCTTGGAAATAACACGTTGTGAGCAAACCCAGGGAGCAGCCTGAGCCCCCCTGGGATCCCTGGGCTGGCAGGAATCAGGATTCTCCAGCTGGATTGGGGGACACAGGAGCCTTTTCCCCTAAACAAGGGAATAATGAGACTGTCATTTCAACAAAATGCTTTATGGGTGCCTCTCACTTGTAGGGGAATGAGGCTTCCCTCTGCAAATTCCTGCATGGCTCGAAGGAGCCCTTTAATGGACAGGGAAAGTCCTCTGTGTTCTCGCTGCACTCATCATCCTTTCCCCTTTCTTATTTTATTTTATTTTATTTTATTTTATTTCATTTCATTTCATTTCATTTCATTTCATTATATTCTGTTTACTTTATTTTATTCTATTTATTTTGTCCCATGTATTATATTCTATGTATTTTATCCCATTTACTATATTCTATTTATTTTATTCTATTTTCCTTTCTCTTTTCTCTGCGTTGCTGTACTTGCCTTTTGAGGCGTTTTTTGCTCTCTTTACACTTTGTTTGCCCAGCACAGATCCTTTTCTTGCTTTCTTTAATATTCATCTGACTAACCTGTGCTCCCAGATTGCCCCTCCTAAAAATTCCCTGTTTTTCCTTTGTGAGATGATGACAAAGCTTTTCATGAGCCAAGTGCAGTTACTTAACAGACAAAAAGAAAATGCCAGAAAATAAAATACCCAAACCAAACCCTTGCACCTTTTTATTTTGTCAGAAGAGGCAGACCTTAATCCATGCCTGGACATGGGAATCATTGTGGCTGTGCAGGGTTTGCAAGTCAAATTCTTCCTAAATTCTTGTTACCTGCAAATCACAGTGGCACAGAGTTGTTCAGGTTGAAAAAGACCTTTAAAATCATCAAGTCCAGCAGCAGCAGCACCAAACCACATCCCCAGTGCCACATGCACACATTTATTTGACACTTCCAGGGATGGAGACTCCACGCCTGCCCTGGGCAGCTGTGCCAGGGCTGACCCCCCTTTCAGTGAAGCAATTCTCCCAATATCCCACCTGTCCCTCCCCTGGCACAGCCTGAGGCTGTCAGACACCTTTGCTTTCCCAGAGTGTGTGGGTTTGGAGAGGCTGTTGGGCAACTCCTGATGAGGGTGGGATTCAGGGGTGTCATCCAGGGGAGCTTTTGGGGAGAGCTTTTACCTGGGGCTGCTGGAGAGCAGCTGGTGCCATCCTTGGTGGGTACCCTGTAGCCTTGGGGAGGGAGAGGGGCACAGCAGTGACACAGGGACTGCCTGAGCAGGGAGAGGGGCACAACAGTGACACAGGGACTGCCTGAGCATGGAGAGGGGCACAGCAGTGACACAGGGACTGCCTGAGCAGGGAGAGGGGCACAGCAGTGACACAGGGACTGCCTGAGCAGGGAGAGGGGCACAGCAGTGACACAGGGACTGCCTGAGCAGGGAGAGGGGAACAGCAGTGACACAGGAGCTGCTGGGAGCCATCCAGGCTGGGTGAGGACTCTCCCTCACACCTCCCAGGCTGCTGAATTCCACAGAGCCACTGTTGTTTCTGCTTGCTCAGCTCCGGGGGGACACCCACCCACTGCCACCCCTCAGCTCCGTGGTGGAGGTTGGAAACATCCTGGAGAGGAGAGAACCAGCCTGGCAGTGGCAAAGGCACAGGGAATCATGGAATCATGGAATGGCTTGGGTTGGAAGCACCTTAAAGCCCATCCAGTGCCACCCCTGCCATGGCAGGGACACCTTCCACTGTGCCAGGCTGCTCCAAGCCCCATCCAGCCTGGCCTGGGACACTTCCAGGCATGGGGCATCAACATTTTTATATCAGCACGGCCAACACTGTTCTCCCTTTCTCTCCTCAGCTGGTGGGGCTGAGTGTCTCCAATGGGAAGGACCAGCTCGTGGTGTTCCACACCAAGGACAACAAGGATCTCATTGTTTGTCTCTTCAGCAATGACCCCTCCAATGACAGCAGGATCGGGGAGCTCGTGGGAGTCCTGGCCAGTCACTTCAAGAGGTCAGTGCTGGGGCTGGGGCTGGGGCTGGGGCTGCTGGACACCCATTCCAAAGTGGAGATCATCCCTGGAGTTACTGTGGTACTTCACTGCAGCCCTGGGATACCACAGTGACCTTTCTTCTGGCATTTTTGGGACACACTTTTTACCTACAACACTTTGTTGCCTCTTCTCCCTTCTCTGTATGTGTGTGACAGCCACAGGAGTTTGGGGGACAAATATCACTGAAGGTGCACTTGGGGTGTGTCACAATGGCTCCTGAGGGCTTCCTACAGCCAAACTCTTCATATTTAAAATTAAGATAGAGCTTTTCTTTGCTCAGATTGACCCCTGCCCCAGTACCATAAATCACCAGCAGGTGATTTCTTGCTTGAGCAATAAATCATTGCTGTGCAATGTCATCTCTGCTCCCTGAAGTCTGTCTCTCTTGTAAATCCCTGAGCCAAAGCTGGTGATTGGGTATGGGGGTATCTGGGATTGAGCTCCTGGGACAGCAGGAGTCACCTGGATCCCAGGAATGAATTCCAGACTGCCCACACCAGCACCAGGCTCAGAAAGGAACTCCAGGGAGAAATAGGGTGTGGAGTGAGCAGATCTTTGTTCCCTGGCTGCTCCAGAGGAGATTCCCAAGAGGAATGATGCTGCTCAGCATGTGCAGCCTTGGCTTTGCTGTTCACAAGCTCCACAGAACTGAGAGAGCCTTTACAGGTAAATCTTCACACAGAGCTGTGAGTGGCAGGAAAATGAGAGGGAATTTTGGTGACTTTAGGTTTCTGGGTATTTTTCCATGAATTCAAGAAGACTGTGCTGGTCCAGCCCCCTCTCACCACCACGGTGTGAAGTTCAGGACTGGCCCTGCTTCTTTGGGCAGGAGCTGAGTCCATTGGAGATGAATTCTCAGCATCGGTGTGACTTGTTTGGGGAAATTCAGTGCTGCAAACAGAAAACATTCTCTGGTTTTGCTTTTACCTAAATCTCATTTCATGTCAAAGGCAGCAGCCCTTGCAGGCTCAGGAGATTCTGTAAAGCAGTGCACTTTGTTTGGGAATCCTGGAAGTCCCTGGAGTTCTTCCATCCATCATCACCTTCAGGTGGCTGATGCTCCTTGAGGTCTTGCCAGCTCTCTGCTGTGGGGACGGGCTGTGACACTGTTGGTGACACTCCAGCTCCTGTGTTCAGTGTCCAATTACCCAAAATTGCTTTTACTTTTGCCTGGGTGGGTCCCCCAAGCAGCAGCCCTTGTGTCACCTGTCCCCCAGTCAGCCTCAGGCAGAGGTGCTTCATTTTAACAAAGGATGTTGTGACCACCAGCCTGAAACATTGCACTGTTCTCCTAAAGGTGGGAACTGCTGATTTCCAGCTCCTTACACTGATTTTAACAATGACATTTCTATCTTTAAAAATAATTTGGTTTAATCTAATCACTGTCTGTAGGAGAATGGTAGTTAAATATATTTATGTGCTGATCAGCTCCACTTAATACAATATTAGCATTATTTTAGTGCTTCAAATGACAAATCTCAGCACAGCTGGATAAATGGGAGAGCTGCTGTAGAAGCTAATTTTTATCCATCATCCAATAGAAGTTCCTGGATGAAGGGCAATGCACAGGACAACTTGCATTTAGTTTCCCAAATATATAAATGTCATGGTTTCCCTCTTCAAAGCAATATCTGTAAATCACAACATTCAGGAATATATTCATGTTTTCCATCACTTTCCATTTTCCTAGCATCAAAAACTCCTATCAGTGAATGGGATTAGCTGAGCCTGTGCTGGGGAGGCGCCGGGGGAATTCCTCGTTAGCCGGGATTAGCTGCGGCTCGGGTCGTGTGCCTTGGCAGGGGTCGGGTTTCTCTGCTCGCTGTGAGCTAAGGCTGGAGCCAGCAGGAAAATCTCCAGTCTAAAAATTCAGTTGCTTGGAAGATCCCACCCATGGTGGGGTTTAGGAGCTCTGCTCCACCCGGGGTGTGGGAGCAGCTCCCGTGGGTTCTGGAGCTCTCTGAACACTAAGAGCAATTTGCAGCCATCCCAGCACCCATCCTGAATCCCTGCTGGGAGGTTTTGGCAGGGCTGAGGTGTCCCAGGCACCTGTGGATGTGTGGGTAGTGTAGGTAATGATCCTTTAACTGTGTGTGTGATAAAATCATGTGAGTTCAGTGCCATTCTGTGATGTAGGAAAGGGGAGGAGGCTGCTGGTGTCACCTGAGCTGAGGACACCCAAATCTTCTCATCCAGATGCTTTCTATCAGTTTTGGTTTTTTATTCCAAACTCTTTGAACTGGGAACTTCAATGCTGACACATCTGTTTGGGAATTTTTGACATTTTCAGCAAGAAATAGCTTGGACATTTTAGAACAATTACAGAGGTGACATCTCTCAATGCTGCATTCTGCAGCTGCTTTTGGGCACAAAGGCTTCACATTTGGGAATGTTTTGCCTGAGTTCACATTTCTTTGCATCACCCATGAAAGCTTCACAAAGCTGTGTCTTTTAAAAGTTATTCCTGGTAGGAATTGTCTTACTTTGAGATTGTGGTTCACAAATAAGTGTTTATACAGGGGAAAACTAACATGAGGCTGCTGTGAGCTGTAACATTTTTAGTGAGTTAACAGGAGTTCAAGTCACACTTCTACTGACTCAGCTGGATTTGGGGTGTTTTTACAATGCAGCTGAATTCCCTATGGAAATTATGGGAAGCTGGATGAGGTGTTGATGTAGTGGCCACAGAAAGTTCATGTCTGCCTGCAAAGCAGTGTGCAGTGTCCATGAGCCTGAGCTCCCCTGGGAGTTTCCTGGCTGTCTCCACCTCAGGGATGTGCATCTCCTGCCAGAGCCCAGGAGAGCTGGGATCCAGTGAGTGCCTGGAACAGCTGGGAGGATCCAGTGGTGCCTTGCAGGAACAGGTGTGTGAAATCTGGGTCATGTTTCTGCCCTTGGTGCCCAGCAGCCCATAAAGGTGCTGTGCAGGAGCTCAGGGCTCAGGGCCCTCCTCCATCGTGTGCCAAGGCAGGGAGCAGCTCCTGGGAGCTCTGGGTGTGCCCACAGCCTCCCTGCCTGAGGAGAGGAGTGGGTGTGGAAGGGAAGGATTATATTTGCCCTTTCCATTTTACATCCTCACAGCTCCTCAGGCTCTAGAGGATGTCAGGAGTCAGCAGTGCAGGGCTGACTGAGGGCTTCCTGGGTGCCCTTCACCTGAGATGACCCCGCTGTGGTCACCTCCCTGTGCTCCCACCTGTGTGGGGTCCTCCCCATGTGGGTGATCTGAGCCCTGGCGGTGCTCAGGTGTCCCCAGGGAAGGTGCCCAAGGTCCATCCTGTTCCCAGGGGTCATTCCCTGCCCTCTGGGAGCAGGCAGGGGTTGTTCTGCATGCCTGCCCACGTGTTGGGATCAGGGAGTCGTTGCCCTGCTCTCCAGTTCTTTCTGTTCCCTAATGCCCACATTGTCTGAGCCACAGCCCTTGGGTTCCTTCCAGGATTCCTGGAGGGAAGGGGGAGTTAAAAGAGCAGTCAAAAGCAATTCCTGCAGAACTCCAGCAGAAAATCACTTGCCTGAGGATAATTTTATGTTTTCCATTGCGCTGTGGGACCTGTCAGCCAATTTTAATCATTAGTGTGCCCTGGATTCATTTTCCTTACTTCTGGGCCTTACCCTGGAGCGTTGGCTCAGGTACTGATGGAGCAGGAATTCACCCAGGGGGATCTCAGACTGCCCCAGGGGCTGTGGCTCCAGGTCCTGCCCCACACAGGGCTCCTGGTGGTCCCCAGGTCCTGGAAGATCACATTCCCCCTGTCCCTTCCTCCTGCCCTAAGTGCTGGCCCTGTGCTCCATCCCTGCATTTCACTGCACGTGGGAGGTGGCAGTAATTTCTTTGGTTGGGAAGTGGAGAGGTTTGGCTGTTGGATTTAGTGTCACTGTAACACAGGAATGTGGCTGTGCAGGTGGAATTTATACAGAAATTGCATATATGTATATGAATGGCTGTGCAGGTGGAATTTATACAGAAATTGGGGGAAATCCTTGTGTATACACATATCCCAGAATCCTGGGGTGGTTTGGGTGGAAGGGACCTCAAAGTCCCATCCAGTGCCACCCCTGTGCCATGGCAGGGACACCTTCCACTGTCCAAACCCCATCCAGCCTGGCCTTGGGCACTGCCAGGGATCCAGGGGCAGCCACAGCTGCTCTGGGCACCCTGTGTCAGGGCCCAAAATATTTGCAAGAATTGGGGAAAAATATGTTTATATTTATGTAAAATGTAGGAAATTCTATGTATATACATCTGTGTACAGAGATGTAAAAAGACCTGGGGGAAATCTGTGTGTGCCCTCAGATTTCAAACCAGGTGGGACAGGCCCAGGTTTCCCAGACTTCCATTCCAAGCCAGACTTGCCTGGGGAAGCACATTCCCAAAACACCTCTGTGGTTCCCTCAGCACATGGGGACACAACTGGAATGAAGGCTTTTTCTGCTGAGTTCTGAGCAGAGCAGGAGCCTGGGAGGGGAGAAGAGAGGTCACACCTCGATGGGGTCACACCTCAGTGGGGTCACACCTCAGTGGGGTCACCAGGGGCTACTCATCCCTTGGGGTGGGTGTAGGGAAACCCAAAGCTGAGCTGGGGCTGGAGGAGACACCTCAGGGCATTCAGAAAAGCCTTTTTCAGGGGGAAAAAAGAGCACTTTGCTTCCCTGGCATCCAAAGCTTCAGCCATAGAACTGGAACTGCTCCAGTCTGGGGATGAGGCATTTTTCCCCTGACACCCTGTGCTGCAGGGTCACTGTCAGGTAAATCCTCCCCAAAACTGCAGCAATCTGGGGATGTTGGATCTGTTTGGTACAAAGAGAACTCACAGATGTTTATTCCTGGTGTTTGCTCTTTGCACCAGTGGTGGCAAACAGCTTCTGCAAACACAGAGAAGTGCGAGGGTGGAACTGCTGCCATTATCTCAGAGATGCTGTTTGAGGGGATGCTCTGGAGCTGAGCAGTGATTTTGTTATTTAGTGTGAGTGCAGAGGGGTTTGGCAGGGAGATGGAGGCAAACACCCTATAAATACCCATTTTCAGCTCACTGTGAGAGAGCAGGAGCATTTGGTACATTTTTGGTCCTGTCTGTGAACAAAGCCAGGGGAGATTCCACTTGGGGTGATTTTGATTGATTAGGAAAAAAATGCTCAGCTGAGTGATGAGCCTGGTCTGGGACACAAATCGTTTGATTAAAATAGATTCAAGATTTTTTATTTGATTTTTTTTTCCTCTGATGTGGAGAGCCAAACCTTTGGCTCAGGCCCAGGAATCAGGTGATCAGGGGTTAAATCTTCAATTTGTTATATAGAGATGCATTTTCCTATCAAAACTGGGCTGATTTTAATCAGTTTAAGATTGTTCCTTTCTTTTAAAGTTGTTTACCTTTCTCTAGTAGAAACCTTGATTTACTACTGAGATTTGGGGAGCTAAGCCAGGAGCATCTTCTGTGTAGCCAGGGACAGTTGAGGGGACCATGGGGACATTAATGATGGAATCTGGGGACAAAGGAAGAAGGAGGAGGAGCCCAAACTGGTTCAGGAGAACAGGAGCACAGCTCCCAGATCCCCTCCCCAGGGAAATAACCATGTCCTGGGGCAGAGCCTGCCCTTGGGGGAGAGGTGGCGTCCCTGGCATCACAATCTGTCACTTAAGCTTTGAGGAGATCCCTGAGCTGATGGGGTTTCCATCATTTTTAATCATAATCCATTTTTAGGTGAGTTTTGCTGGGTTTTGGGGGGAGCCTGAACCCCCAGGTAGCAGCTTCTGAGCACCAAGTGCTTGACCCTGCAGAAGGGCAGCAGCAAAGGGAAAACAGTTTATTTATACAAAATAAATGGAGAAATAAACAAACTGGAAAGATTGGCCTAATTCTCTTGGTTTGTCTTTGTAATGTCAAAAAAATTTCTGGGCTTTAGCTGAGATTTCCCTTTGATTGATGGTGTTTATAAAGTTGGACAGGGCTTGGAGCCACCTGGGATACTGGAACGTGTCCCTGCCTGTGGCAGGGGTGGCACTGGGTGATCCTGAGGGTCCCTTCTAACCCAAACCACTCCAGGATTCCCCAGTGATCAGCTCTGCTAGTTCCTCTGTCCACCTCACACTTGTAACTTGGGTTGAGAAATGAGTTTTCCTTGGGAGAACAAATGAAAGATTTGTTGTTCTGAGTGACACCAGGGCACAGAGAGATGGAATTACAGCACCCTGCTGAGACTGTCTCTGGTTTAATTCTTTTACATCCTGGAAAACTCTTGTTGCAACTTTTTCCAAACACTTGTCCTGTGGGAAGGGAACTCATCAAGAGGATCATTCCCTTCCTTAAAACTCACCTTCCCACTGCTGCTGCTGCTTATTCTCCATCTCTGAGTGGGTTCCTGGCCAGGGAAGCCTCCCCAGCTCGCATTCCTATGGAAAAGTACTTTTTTTGTTACACTTCTCAATGTGTTCCTGACATGGAAAAAAATACTTGTCTCCCTCAGTGTTGGATTAAGTTTTTTCTGACCCAGAGATGGGGCAACTGAGAGGTGTTTTAAAAACTTTATTCCATTTTCAGTCTCATGTGAAGGGTGAGACAGTACAGATGTTATAATTCACACTATTACAATGAAAAGGTAACTATTTTTAAATTACAATACATTGTAAGTGTTTCTTAGCTTATCAGCTTTTGCTACACCATGCTGTAAATGCCTTAAAGCCAATCATCTCAAATTACCCCTCATGAATCTTATTACAATGAATCTTTCACAGTTCTGTTTCTCCAAAGTATCTAGTGTTATTTACAAAACCATCCTTTGAAACTTGTTTCTATTTCCAGTTCTCTCTCAGCAATGTCCTGTTCCAGGGCATTTCTAAGTCAGCATTTCTCATCTCAAAGTTTACACACAGATACATTCTATGTAAATCTTCTATCAGACTTTCAGAATTTTCTGCAAATTCATTTCCCACACCTCAGTCCTGGATTTGTGATACTGAGAACACAATGAGCTCAAGGGAGGGGTTTGGGCTCTCCCCAGGCTGATGAGTTTCTGTGAATCCTTTATTTGAGTCCCAGCCTCTGCATCTAGAAGTCCATTCTTGTGTCTGATAACATAAATAGTAACAATTAATTGTGTTTCATGGTCTTCCTTTGAGCCCAGAGAGGTTTTTTGGTCCGTTTTCCTTCCCTAATCTGCATGGTGCCCTGCTACCATTGTGTGTCAGCACCAATTTTGTACAAAACCCTCTGGAAAGTGGATTCAGTTTTATTCTTTTTTATCCTTTATTCCAGCAGCCCTGTGTAACTTTGGTGCTTTCCCTTCTCTGAGCAGCTCCTGGATGCTAAAGCTCCATGTCCAGGGTCCTCCTGGGAGGGAGCTCTTGGTAAAAATGGAGTTCTTGGGGCTTGAGGTGCTGAAGGAGATTCATATTCCCATGGTGTCTCTTGGGGTTTCCTGGAATTGTTCTGTGTTCAGGAATCATCCCCAGGACACTTAAAAATCCTGGATTACTTTGGGAATTTGGACCCAGGTTTCCTCAGTAACTGTAATTCCTGGGAAATAGATCTCCAGTGACCCAAAAATCCTCTTGAGTGACCAGAGGTGCTCTCCAGTGTCCCAAGGTTCAGCTCCTCAGACAGTTCTCTCTCAGCAACAGTGGCCACAGGTCCCCTCCAGTGGCCACAGGTGCTCTCCACCCCATCACCCCAGTGTGATATTGTACAAATGATGTTTGTTCTCACTGACCTTTTGCAGAGTTCTTTGAGTTTTCCAGTTCATTCCCTGGCTCCAGCTAAAGGATCTGCTGGGTTAAACAGGTGAATCATTCCATCCTTGGACAAGCTAAAGCTCTAGGGTGAAACTGGATTTTTTGTGGTCTGGGGGTAAAAACAGCATTAAGACTGTCAGAAGAGGTGAGCCAGTCCTGGAGTAGAAAGCTCAAAGCCATCCTCATCCTCATCCTCATCCTCATCCTCCTCCTCCTCATCCCCCTC